>VZSE01006029.1:1425070-1443657 GCA_013398275.1 Promerops cafer | reverse complement strand
CGAGCGCCGGGGCAGGGGCAGGGCCGGGGGCGGCCGCCGGGCAGCACCAGGAGCCGGTCGCTGTCCCAGCGGCGCGACACGGCACGGCGAGCGAGAGGTGAGGTGGCAGCGGGCGTTCCCGGCGGGACGCTGCTCCCCTGAGCCTCCCTGCGTCTTCCTCGCCGTCCTCCGCAGGCTGCTTCCCAAGCCCGGGTGGGTGGATGGGTGTCTCGACAGCTCCCGCTGCCCCTCCAGCTGGGCACAGGCGCTCGGTGCACCCGGGGACACCCAGGGAGAGCGACTTGAACAAGGCGAAGGGCAAAGCCCGGCCACTGGCGAGGAACAATCCAGGCACCGTGACCTGGCTGGAATGGAGTTTGGCATTGGATGGAGGGGTCCCACCCACTGTGGGTCCTGGTGGGCATGAGGTCAGACATGGGCCAGCAGTGTGGCCTTGCCACAAAGAAGGTGAACGATACCTTGGGCTGCATTAGGCAAAGAAATTCTAACAAGTCGAGGCAGGTGATCCTGCCCCTCTGCCCAGCACTGGTGAGGACACACCTGGGGTGCTGGGTTCAGATTTGGGCTACTCCAGTACAGAGAGACATGAACATACTGGAGAGAGTCCAACAAATGGTCATGACCACAGTTAAAGTGCTGGACCATCTCTCCTATGAGGAAAGGCTGAGAGCTGGGATTGTCCAGCTTAGAGAAGAGCAGGCTCAGTGGGATCTCACAGGTGTGTACAAATACCCAAAGGGAAGATGCAAAGAGGCTGGAGCCAGGCTCTTTTCAGTGGGGCCCAGTAACAAGAGCAGTGGTGATGGGCACAAATTGAAACATGGGATGTTTTCTTTGAACATCAGGAAACAATTTTTACTATGAGAATGACTAAGCCCAGGCACAGGTTGCCCCAGGAGGTTAGGGAGCCTCCATCCATGAAGGTATTAATGTGAACACAGGTCTTGTTGTGGCAGCCCCGCTTGAGCGGGTGATTTGGACAAGATGATGTCCAGAAGTTCCTTCCAACATCAGCCATTCTGTGACTCTGTTTACTCCTCACTACTGAGCACTGTGTCCCTTCTGTGGAGGAACGGAGACCCTCAGTGAGGATGAGGAAGCCACTGAATAAGGAAGAGAGCCCACTTAAGCCCTTTCTGTCCTAAAGGAAGAGTCTGGCATCAATTCCTACACTGCAAATTATATAAAAATGGAGGTTTTGAGGAAATTCTCTCCCCAATATGAAGATGCCTCAGTTCAAGGTTATGAAAGGACTCTTCATTCTCCTTTGAAAACAGTCATGTATGGAACTAGAGAATATTCATTCTGTAAGGGGAAAAAGGACAGAAGGGATCTCTGTTACAGAGATCTCTTCTAGGCAGTGGCCCAAAAACTTGCATCAGTGACAGGAAGGGAAACAGGAATGCAGTACTGACAGTCTGCAATCCCTGACAGCAATCAGAAAAGGTAACAGAGGCAGTCAAATAGCATTGCTATAATGGTAAGAAGTGCACTTTGCTTACCATCCTAGTCCACTTAAAGACAGTGACCAGACCTCCCTGAATTCCGGTATCCCAAGATGATAACATCTTGATCCTGTGCTGTTGATCCACAAGGTTTGATCTCAGTGTAGAGCTCATTGTACTTCAGTGATCCCCAACTCAGCAGCAGTACCTGTGATTCCTGTGCAGCACTGACAGGGGAGCAGAAATTATCATCAGTGTGAGTGTGAGAGGAAAAAAGAAGGACTGAGATGAAACTACATTAATGAATCAAAAGAGTACTGGTTCATGAGCTGCATGCAAGGTGAAAAGAAAATAGGGCAAAAGAAGTAGAATTTACTGGGCTGGGTTTTTTCAGGAGCAGAGAAGAAACACAGATTTCCTTCTGCAGTATCATACTACCCAAATTACAACATGGTGCAGTTTATTGAGGAAAAAAACCCAAACAGACATTTTTCATATATTGAGCACCTGACATCAGTACAAACAGAAAACTCAGATATTTTTAACATGCATTTTAGCCACGAGGTATCATGTTGTATATGCATACCCATCTCCCACAGGCAACTGGCTTTATTAAGTTGTTACCTTTTATCATCTACTCATTTCTAAAACACACACCAGCTGCTTCTAATAATGTAGATTCCTTTGAATCATTGTTCAACCACGTGGGGAAAAAACAAACATTACCCTAAATCATCATCAGTTCTGGTCCATCTGACTGAAAATTCATTTTCTTCTTCAAATGGAGTCTTATATTTTGGAAATGAACCAAACAGTCCTAGGAGGCTGGGTTCATTCCCTTAGTCCTTGAAATACAGTATTTCATTCACTCATGCTCTCTATTAAGTCCTTTCCTGCAGTAACCTTCCTGTGGGATGTCTGTTCTAGAATTTCATGCTTATGAGGGGCAACTTTATCAGACCTGTGAGTTCCTGTCTTGCAATAAATACTTTTCATGGCTTTGCCATATATTTGTTGCCCTTCCTTTTAACCTTTAAATTCTTTCCATATCCTTCTGCAAAATTAGGCATAACAGGTAAATCCTTACTGAATAATTGACATTTCTTTATTCCTATATGTCTGCTGAGTAGTTTTTGTGCAAATATTCTATTTCTTCTTTAGCATCTGTCAGGAATAGCATGATCTAATCAACAGATTAGATTTCACTGAAGATTCCTGGGACATCTTTAATGGTGAAGTATGTAAATAACAACGGAGTTTGCTTCTCCACAAGGAAATGGAGCATGGGACTGAGCCCTCACATTAAACTCCAATGACAAATGCAGATATTGACCTTACCAGTCTCTGCACAAACCAACTCATTTGTTTATGGACCCAGCTTCAAGTAAAAGGGCTGAGACGATCAGATGGAGATAGTGGCATGATCTAAGATTTGTTCAAGATCAGTGGGATTTGATCTCCTTTAATGATGCATATGCAAATTTAAAATTGTTTAAGTTTGTATAGAAGCTCCCAATAGCTGAATTTACGATGAAAAGGTGTTAAATATATAACTATAATACACAAAAATGCACTCTTTATTCTGTAAAAATGCATGTTTGCTACTGCTGTTTGCCCATGATGTTTGCTACATTGGCTCAACACACTGAAAAATCTATAGACAGGTATAGTTATGACCCCCAAGCTGATATTAAATCGTTGACCAAAAAGTAGAAGCTCAGCCAACACGACCTTCATAAGTGGCATAACACCTCATCAGCAGAAGCAGGAGCAGGACATGTCTCTCCTGAATCCCACTTCACCCTTTGATTCTGTGGAACATGCTGACTTCTTGATTAACTGGGATTAATGATCACACCCTTTGATAGTACCAGGAATAAAAGGCTCAGGCACAGATCCAGGGCTTAATAGTTCCTCTTTGAATTCACACAACAGTAGTTCAGAAGCAGTGTAGTCTCTGACATTCCTTTTGTCAAACAAGAAATGGCATTTTGAAACATGGTTAGTATAATACTTAATCCTGGTGAGATCCCAAGCAACTGCTCTTCTGTTTTCTATATCTAGATATACTTTTTTGTTCTACATGATTTTTTTTCTTTTTTCAGAAGATAATATATCTTCCCCAAACACCTTAAAAAGTATATACTAGGAAAACTGGGCCTGAACCAATATTCTCCATCCAAATGCTGAAAAATTTGTATGTGACAATCCTCATTAATGACTAGCAACATTTTTTTAAGAGGTTACATGTCCACAACTTTACTTACTGCTTTCACCACTCTGAAAAGGGAGAGTCCAGTGCAGAGAACTGTACAGGTTACTAAAAAATCTATAGGAAAAAAGAAAAGCAGAATTACATACAAGTTACTTTAGACTATACATTCCTACCTGCATGATTCTTTGCAGCCACAGAACTTATAGTTATTTCCTTGGTGCAAGGGATGAGAAATTCAGACTCTGAGATGATCACATTTCTTTATTATCCACTTTTTTCTTTATTACGTTGCTGCCAACATGAAGTAGGTGAGGGCATGCAGGATTTAATATTTTGATGAGGAGGCAATTGTTCTATGGAATATTAGAGCATTCCTTTTGGGGTAATTTAGAGTCTATTTATGCTTCTGCAAGCCAGATCTCCGTTCTTGCCAAGGTGTCCTGAAAGAAAAGGCAATGTCCATACAGCAAGACAGGCAGCTGAAGGGACCTGGAGAATCTAGATTTTCCAGTGAATGGAGCTTCTACTTTTCTTCCCGTGTTGACTGTGAGGTTGACCAGCAAACATCTCCCACATGGTCTTGTTTCTATCTTTATTTTTTGCCAGATTATGCTCTCAAAGATGTTTGATTCTTTTCCATGTTCAGAAGTGTCAGCACAGAGTTTTTGCATTTGAACTTTAAAGCACAAGCTTATATGTACCAATATTAAAAATCTCTCTGCACGTTTCAAAAGGATCTAGTTCATTAGAAGGAAAAATATTCCAGTATTCCTAGAATAATAATATTTGCCTATTTTTATTTTCTTCATCTGTAGTAAAGCTTTATAGAATGGAAAATTTGGTTGGGTAGTTCAAACAGTCCAAGATGAAAAGGTAAAGGGAGACCATTTCCAATAAAGGGGCCATTTATAGCAAAAATAAACCATTCACAGTGAAAGACACTGTATCTTTGCAAGTCAAGTTTACATTGGCAAATGCCATCCTGCAAACATTGCAGAAATATGTCAGCTGAATCCCAGTTTCCCCTTACATCTACACCAAAGGGTGGTTTCCATGGCCTTGTGTGTTTTTATGGTCTGTAAGTGTAAATTTGTACTTCCTGGTTTTGCCAGCTAATAGGACAGCAGACTGGCCCTAAACACACTTGACATGTTTCACTTTACAATATGCAGGGTTTGGGTGGGGAGTTTAAAGACCAACATATTGATCTGCAAGTGTGTACAGACATTTTTCTACAGTATAGCTATAAACCTTTTACATGCACAAGAGATGAGGGGAAAATGGGAACAAGCCACAAACCTATGGGCATAATTGGTGTGTATTCTCCCAGTGTTCAAATGTGTAAAATAGGACTATTATGGCTCCCCATGAAAATTTAGACATACAGCTTGAGGACACTAAGACTACAGCAGGATAGTGTCAAGCTTTTTAAAGAAAACACAAATAATACCAAGTCATTTTTAAGGACTGAAAAAACTACCATCATAAGGGAACAGAATAAATAATAATAAAGTAGAGTGTATTTAAGGGCACACTAAAAAATTTAGAGACTAATCTATGTAATCTCCTCGAGCTTTTCCTTTCAGTAAAAGGATCTAGCCCTGGGGAAAAAATATGTAAAGAATTACAAAAAATGGTAGATACAACAGGAATTGCTGATTAAGTAAAGTAAGCACAAAAGTAAAGTGAATTCCTGAAGACAGCAGAAGACTAGAAGGGAAGTGAGATTTTTCCTGCTACCGGGCTAAAAGGAAAAGGCAGTTAAAGGATGAAATAAGATGTCTCTGAAATACAGATTGCAAATGATAATCAGGGGCCCTGACATGGCAAAACTCCTATTTCTTTAGGAAGGAAGCAAAACTAATGATACACCCAGATGCAAATTAAAGGAATAAGATGGGAAGCTCAGGGGGAAATCTGCAATAAGGAGATGATAAATATGTATTTACCTAGCTGCAATAATTTCAGATCTTTAACATTATATGAGATTCTTGTAGGATTATGAATTTCATCTAATAGCTATTGAAAAGGAGTGGCTCTTTGTCAGTTGAACTGATAGATGTTAAATCCACCACTTGCAAATTAAATGTTTCAAAGGGAAGCACTGAATCAGGGAAAGATATAATACCTTCTACAGTTTAAAATAAAAGGAGAGAATGAGCTAAATAATGGGCCTGATCATTTTTTCACTAGAAGAGCACAAGCAGGTGTTGGCTTACAGGTGTTGGCTTTTCAGCTGGGATGCTTGTGAGAAAGAGGAAGCACTGATCAGCATGAAGTGGCAAGGAGATAGCATATTTGAGTCTGTAAAATGATGGTGAAAGGAGTGTCAGTTCATCATTCATTCTACTAAGTTTCATTTATCAATGTGCCAACATCCATAGGTGGCAAAGTGCTCGTGTGCCCTGTTCTAGAATAGCTATGAAATTGTACATTCAGATCATAATCTCTCTTCCTATATCACAAGTTATTACATTCCATGCAATTGCTCATGTATTAAGTTAATTATTTGGCTATCAATAAATAATAACTTGTGTTTAGCCACAGCACATTTTTCAGAAATGCCTGACCTGACGACATCAAGACATGAAGAACTCATTCCTTTGAGAGCTTGTTCCATGGTTAATCTCTTTCAGTGTTAACTAATAGGTATTCAATTCTAATTTGAATTTTTCTGGCTTTAACTCTCAGCCACTAGTTCATGTTATGCTTGTTTGCCTTGACAGGAAAGCCTTTATTGCTTTGTGTTTTCTCTCTAATGTACTCACCTGTGTTAGTCTGGCCACCTCTGTGAGGTTTAAACAAAAGGAGCTCATTAACACTTACTAGAAGGTTAAGGCCAAGATATCTTTGGTTTAGCTTTTTTCTGCACGTTTTCCCTTTTTCCACATTAAAAATATAAACACTGGAATTCTCCTGAGTAGCTCTTATTTCACCTCTATGTACTCATTTATTTCTTTTTTATCTGCACATTTAGGATTCACGTTAGTATTTTTTTGCTGTTGAATCAAATATTGGCTCTCGTTTGCTCTGATTTAGTATAAACATTAAATCCTCTTTGTGAGTCGGGGTACCCAGGAATGAGTCTACAGAATGTGGACAGACTGCATTATCATATTACGTTTTGTTGACCTAAAATGCCACTCATTTGAATGAGCCCTAGTCTTGCATTCTAATCAGTATCTTGTACACTACTAAATCATATGCCTCAACAAATCTGTAATCTCATTATAGGTTTCTTTGCCAAGACACACTTCTAATAAAACTATAGTCACTAGCACTAATCCTCTAAATCAAGTTTTTATAACTGTAGTCCCATATTTTTTTTAGTTTTCCTGCTACTTTTATTAAAACAGAGAGTAATTACCTAAATTATCTCATTTCTCTTTTTCTTTAATATTTACATAATGCTAACATTATTTATGTTCTATAATATTTTCCTGTATTTGTTTAAAATTTACAGAACAGACTGAGGATCTGTTTAGCCAGTTCTTGTAAAACTCCAGGGTTCTGCAAGAACCTGGTAAGTACCTATCTAGGTACATACATTTTAAATTAGATTTTTAACTTCATGGTATAGCACAATACCACTTAGTTACTAATAAAATGAAAAATTCTCTAGCCACTCATGATGTAAGCAGATCAGACTCCTCCCCAAAAATAAAACCCCTAAAATATTTATGAATATTTTATCTCTTTATCACCATCAAATAATGCACAGTCTCAGCCAGTAATGACTTTGAGTTTCTTCTGTAATTAATGTAATTAAAAATTGTTACAAATTTGTGTGAAACCTGTTTATCGATTTTTCCTGAAGTGTACATCAATATTTTATAACCGGAAATTTCTACTACATATCAATATTGGTTTAGTCTTTTTCTACTTATTTCTAGTCATTTTTTTTCTATTCACTACTGAATCAGTACCAGATTCCAAGTACTATTGCTCTGTTTTTGGTTACAGAGATGTGTCACATTTTATAGTCAGTAAAGAGCTCCCTATTTTCATTGACATTTTTCTACCTTTTTCATTTTAAGTCATGCTGCTTGTAATCTTAGTGACAGATAAAAAAACGTGTGATTTCAATGTGTATACAGCAGGAAACAAAAGATATGGAAAGCAGTTTGCAGTTTCAAAGTCCAGTGGCCAACTGCAGATAATAATTATGAAGGAACAAGTACTTAAAAGGAGGACAGGCAGTAAATGACAGGCAGAGTGTCACTGTAACGCTGCTAGAGAGGCTCTTAGCTCACATCCTCAGTCTGGCAATTCAAAGCTGATCAATTGGAACCTTGGAAGAGGAGATATTTCCATTCAGATTTATATTTTCCCAATATTAATCATGTGTTATGTAGCTAACTAGGAAAAATAAACTGATTTTGCTCAAATTTAAATGTTTTGTATAGAAACATTGAACACTGATTTCCTGAATTAGTATTCTTCCAGGGCAATAATATCATCAAAAATAATGCAGTACTCTTTGGCTCAGATTAGCTGTGTGGTAAAAAGAACCACAGCCTCAAAAAATTGAGATCTTGCACAGACACAGAAATGTTCACATTCAGAAATGAAAAGGAACTGGTAACTTTCCAAGTCACAGAACAACTTCAAACAGCTACCATTAAAAATAAAAATACTTTCCCACACTGAATATAAAATATTTTCCAAAACCACTCCTGATTTCTATGCAGTAATTTAAAGCCATGCGGTGTCTCTAATACTTTATCAATGTCCTGCAATGCAACAGTGTGCTTCAGTTTTGTATAAAAAGGGCAGGGGGGAAAGCATCAGAGAAGACTTCTTCAATAAAAAGAAGAGTTTGATATCAGACTTTTTATTCTTGTGATTAGACTTTGTATTACACAGTCTGCACCCTCCTGTTTAAGAATCTGAAAGCAGGCTTTTTCTGGTTTACATTGAAACACGGGAGTCTTGAATATCTCTTCAGCTGCTTCCTAATGTTTGTTCCACAGGAAGGGAGTCAGTTCGTAGCACAGCGTGCTTTGTTGTATCTGCATCAGCAAAGCAGATAAGCTCAGCCTCTCTTCATCTGAAAAAGGAACAGAGGAGTAGCACCAGGAGATAGTGCAATACTTCGGGATATTGTGAAGATTTCAGGCAACAAGACAACTTTCAGGTAAGCAGAAAATGTCCTCTGCTACTTACATGCCTGTGCTGCTTCCCAAAGCTAATTTTGGCTCTGAAAAACTCTGTCTTGGGTGTGTTAACATACATTTTAGTGCTGGGTATTCCCTTCATGCAGAAGATGGCTCTTCACCAGCTGTTCCCTGTGACACACGTGGACTGGTGCCATATGGAAGGGGCCAGCAAGGCTTTTTCCTGAAAATCTGATGCTGAAATTTGGCTACTTATGTACTTTGATTACACTACAGTTCTTTCCATAGAGACCTTATCACATGAAAGGGCAGGCTCCTCGTGAGTCCGGGCACGTTTTTTGCTTTGGCAGATCCCTCCTTAGAATTCAGGGAGGCAGAAGATACTTTTCAGGTCGCAAGCATCATTTATAGCTTCTTGGGAGTTTTCCTGGACTGTTTACACTAGCACTTAGAAGGCCTGCTGCAGTAGGACTGATGGCACTAAATCAAAGCACTGACAAAGCTACTAAAGTACAATTCTGTGTGCTTCCTGTGAGCACTTTCTCTCCTACCCTCTTTTACCATCTCTGTTGAGGGCTTTTGGCACACTCAGTGACACACAGCTTTGTCAAGTTGCAATTTGCTTAGTAAAAGTGTGGAAATACAGGATTAAAAGCTTGTTTATCACAGAACTTCTTTGCTAGCAGAGGGCATCAAAGCAAGTTGTTCTGTGGCAGTGCTTTTTCAGTGTCACGGGGAAAGTGAAATCCATGCCAGAGAGTGCAGTGCATCAAGCCCAGGAAGCTGCAGACGTTTTTCTTGTAAACTTCTTTCATAGTCAAAATCCCAGACACTGCAAAATCCCTGCAGTGTGGTGTTTCAAATGAGGTACAGCAAGAGTGGCAAAAAAAGTGGGCATGCTTTGCTAATGAGGGCAAATTGTGCCAGCTCTTTACAAAGAATAGCATGTTTCCACCCACATCAAACCTGATAGATGTGGAAAGAGAGGAGAGAGGCTATAGTGCTGTTTATTCTTTTCTGCTCACCTCAGTCTGGTGTCTTGTAGAGACAGTGGATCATATTATGTTTGATCTTGCCCTCATTAAAAAAGGACCTTATTTTGTTGGGAAATTGGATTGCCTAAGGGGGTAAATGGCAGTAGTCAGATTCTCACCACATACCCAAACATAGTATGCTCTCAGATATTGCTGCTGGCTTTAACAGCAATAATACAATTGGCAACAATCAGTTTGTGGTCTTCATCAGGTTCAGGAGTCTGGCTGTTGTAAATTGGAATATTTTACAGCTACTCTTCAGGGTATTTTATGCAATTTCAGACAGTTCTGCAGTGTATGGAGAACATCCATTTGGGGGTTTCCAATTTATAACAAGTTTTGTAGTTTATATAGCATTCAACTGTGCCAGACATTTTTTTCTAGTATTAGACTCTTTTTTTTCTTAAGTACTTTCTGTGGTAACTTAATAAATCATTCCTCATATCCTCATGTTTAAATTATATTGCCATACACACTGCATCCATCAGAGTTGATGAGAGTGCAACAGTGCATGCTCTAACTTCCAAAGAGCTGGCATCTCACACCCTCATTAGCAGGAATATATCTAGAAGCTATAAATGCTTTCTAAAGATCCAAACAGCACAGCTCCCTGTGACTTATTCACTTCCTGCTTTCCTTCAAAAGCAGCTGAAAGAGGCACTCTGCACCTGCCTTCTCCTTGTGCTGACATCTGTTTTTAAATGAGAAAGGAGGCAATGAATGCTAAGCTGAAGGGACTGACTTTATTTATGATTGCAAAGATTCTCGGCTTGAAGAATCAGTTCAATTCCAGTGCCTTTCACCTTCTTTGCTATGCAGGGAGACAAAGAGAGCATTCATAGACACAACACATGTGACATGGGGCAGTCTAATGGCATTAGAACAGTTCAGTGAAACATTAGTGAATTTACAGTGATGACAGCACAACAGTGCCAGGATCTAATCTGCTCTGTGCTAAGTGGTTTTCATAAGTAACCTCAAACACAAAAAACAGTCAGGACTAAAATCTTTCCTTTTCAGACAAAATATAATAAACTGTTTTTCTTTTTAAACCAGTATCCATTCCCTTGTTTGCCGTGTCACTGGTGTTTCTCCAGCCCATGTAATTTCTCAGGTTCTCACCTAGCTCAGATAATACTGCAGTTTTTCCAAGCGTCTGATGGTCCAAATTTATCTTTGTCCCTAATCTCCTGTGCTTCATGCTGCTTGCCTCAACAGCTGCTTGGAGTGAGATATAGAAAAAACTTGCACAGAAAAATAGATGGTATGATCTTGTCTATAGCACTACACCTTTAATCCAACCTTATATTCACATTCTTTTCCTCACCATTATATCTCCTTGCTGTCACATGTGTGTGCCTACTTAAGTATTTGGGTGAGGTGGATATGTAAAGTGTTAAGTCAGATGTCAGCAAGGTTCTTGAGATGAGGAAAGATGTGAGCACTGGCTGTTTACACAAGATTTTATCCTGCCTCACTGACATCAAAAAGGTTATTGCCATTGACTTAAATTAGCATGGTGACAGAGACAGAAATTCTCTGCTAGAATGTCCATTTCCAGAATCCTGAAGAGGACATTGTTGGGCATGAGGAGATAAATGCTTGTGGGAGCTTCTCTTCACAGTCTACCCAGAAGAGAGGTCGTACTTTAACATCCACAAAATTATTCACAAGATTAGTAATTTCATTGTAGATATCCCCTCATAAGGGGATATGAGTCTGTACTTCAAGCAAAGCAAAGTAGTGCCAGATTTCTAAAATTTCTGTGTTTTTAAATATATCCCATGACATTTCTCTGAAGAAAGAGGTGCTCTTCCAAATGCTACAAAGATACATATTGTAAATGACATTGTCCTTTCCAAGGAAAATGGATAATGAAACAGACAAGGAAGGAGACAAAGAGGGAAATAAGTGTCTGTCTATATGTTTTCAGAGAACTGCTAAATCTAACTGAAGCTGATTTCTGTTGTTTAGAGAAAGGGAGGCTGGGGTGGGAAAGCATGCACTGCAGTCTGCAGTGCTCCTAGAGAATGGGTAAATACAATGAAGCTTGCCTTCCTTCAGTGTGACATCAGTAAAAGCAAGCAGCGTGGGGTGCAGTGCAGACCAGCTATCTGCATAAATACCCAAAGGCCTGGAGAGACTGGTACAGCACAGCAAAGGACTTTGTGATCTGTACCCAAGTCAGCAAGAGCAAAGGCAACTTTCATAGCAGGCAGAGTTCATTAGTAGAGCAGTAAGGTCTGAGACTGTGCTCCAGGTGCACTGGAGCAGTTTTCTTACGGCAAATGTGACTCTAAGGACATTGTCATGAGAGGAACTACAGAAGCAAGGCAGAGCAGAACTGCATCCACAGAGGTTTGTTTACTCCCCTGTCTGCTTGTCAATTGACTTCAGTGGGAGTTCTCATGTCAGCAGGGGTTGCTGGGAGAAGACAAATCTATCATCTTTCTATCAGAAATGCTTTGAGAATCAGATTTACAAAAATGTATTATATAGGATTGATTGCCTTCATTAGCCTCATTTCAGTAATATTATTAGATGTAAGCCACAAGACAATTTCTTATGGAATTACATTCTCATTAATATCACAACATCTTCATAACCCCACTAGTTATCATATTCATCTTTCATATGCTGGAAATGCCAATAAAACTAGCTAACTGGGCACTAATAGCGTGGCTGTGTCTTTCACTCTCCCATATGTTCTGTTATGTTGTTTTTATCTTACTTTATTTTTTATTGGGTTGTTTTTGGGGTTTTGTTTTAGTTGTCAAATTGTATTGCAGAGCACAGGATGCTTTTCTGGTCCTTACAATGTCTCGTACATTAAAAATGCATTAGAGAAGATATCACCTACCTCAATTTGCTTTAAAATGTCTTTTCTTCATAGCTACTGAAAATAGGACTCATGAATGCATTAATCCTAAACAGAGTAAGTGGTCTGGGCCAAAATTTATTAGTAAAAGGATGATGTGAAAAAAAAAAGTATAGCTTTCTTCTTATGCTTGGTGTTCAAAACAATTCATTGCTGATAGTAGTCATTACAATAACAGGAACTTGGGGAGAAAATAAAATTACTTTGTCTAATTCAAACCTGGGGAGAAAATTAGTTTTCCTAAACAATGAAAAAGCTGCTTTCCAAAGTGGTTTTATCTCTGTGGAACTGATACAAAAGTCATGCTGTTACATGCTTCTTCTCTTCAGTATCTAAAAGGCTGGGGGAGATATTTTTTCACACATATTCCCAGGCCTGCTCTATTCCCTTTGTGCTTTGTGAGATCAGCACAAAAGGTCTAGAAAGTAGGCTGGAAAAATCAGCAGCAGCTTCTCCTTGAGAGAAGGGCTCTCCAGGTGCCTCAGTGCCAGCAGAGCCAGCTGTTCCCCACCAGCAGCTCTCTCCTGCTCTCCAGCAGACTGACAGACCAAGGTCATCATGCTGACTGTGATCCCTGCCTGGGGATGGGAAAGCCCAGCCTCTAGGGAATGCAGCTGGTGAGGAGCAGCAAAGCATCCCCCATCTACCCCAGAATCAGGCCCCAAAAGGTCCCTGCTGTCTCCCTGGATGTCAGGATCCTACACGCACTTACACCCTGCAGGTTTATACATTAATTCTTTCTAACAGAACTTATTAGCAGCAGAAGAGCGTGCATCCAAACTGTGACATGGGGCTTCCTACAGGGCCAACACTTTTTGGTTTATTATATAAGCAATAATTTCACAGAATGGCTGAGGTTGCAAAGTACCTCTAGAAACCAACTAGGCCAAACCCCCTGCACAAAGCAGGGTCAGCTTAAAATAGATTTTCAAGGCCACGTCTCATTGGGTTTTGAGTATCTCCAAGGATGGAGAATCCACCACCTCTGTGGGAAATCTGTGCCAGTGTTTAACCACTCTCACAGAAATTATTGTTTTTCTTATGTTTAAGTGGAATTTCCTGTGTTTCATTTGCTCCATTGACTCTTGTCCTGTCATTAGGCACCACTAAAAAGATCCTGACTCCATCCTTTTCAACCACCTCCTCCAGGTATTTGTTCACACCGATGAGATCCCTCTGAGTTTTCTTATCTCATGGCTCAATCACCCCAATTATCTCACTATCTCAGTCTTTCCTGTTAGGAGAGACACTCCAGTTCCTTAATAATTTCCTTGGCCCTGCACTGGACTCTCCAGTAGCTCATCATATCTCTTGTCTTGGACAGCCAAGAACAGGACCCAGAACTCCAGGTGTGGACTCAACAGGACTGAGTAGAGGGGTAGGATCACTTCCCTTGACCTGCTGGCAACTCTCTTCCTAATGAAGCCCAGAAGGTCCTTTGTATTAAAGCTGCTTTTCAGCTGGTTGACCCCGCAGGCAGCAACTGACAGAACAAGAGGACACAGTCTTAAGCTGTGCCAAGGGAAATACAAGCTGGATATTAGGAAAAAGTTTTTTACAGAAAGAGTGTACTGGAAAGAAAGTAAGTACTGGAACTGTCTGTCCAGGGAGGTGGTGGAGTCACCATCCCTGGATGTGTTTAAAAAAAGATTGGATGTGGCACTCAGTGCCATGGTTTAGTTGAGGTGTTAGGGCATGGGTTGGACTCAATGATCTTGAAGGTCCTGGTGCTTCTGTGATTCTGTGATTCTCAACCAGTTCATTTGTGAAAATCAGATCCTGTAGAGCATCTCCACTCTTCACCTCCTCTGTCACCTGTATCAGAAATTTTATTATTATTATCATTATTAGGAATTTTGTATTATTTTTGCATTATTGTCCTTCAATGCACTCTAGAGGCCTCTTGGATTGCTTTTGTCTAGCTGTATCCAGCCATTGCAGCACTCCAGCTGTGTGAGTGTAATTTGCCTCTTAATCAGAGATTTAAGAAATCAGGCTCCATCTGCTGAAGAATTCAAACATGAGAATTTTCCCTTTTTTTATTTCTTTTCCAAACAATTGGCAACAAACAGAAAGTCCATTTCTCAGTACCATTGCAAAGCATGTGTGTTATGGTCAAATATATCCTATGCTGCTGTTAGTTTTGTAAGAAAGAAATGTTTCTATCAAAAGGTGCTTATCACTAAAATTAAGTAGAATTGATAAATGGCTTGCTAATATTTTTCTGTGAGCCAGTTTTTAAATGGGTCACATTGTTCTTTTCTTTGCTAGCAAACTAAAATAGAAGTTATTATATCAACAGTGGTTTGCACATAATAAAACAGTATTTGAAATTTAGTTCGGTAATGTTTTCACTTGAAGATTAAGGCTAAAGTAATATTGTTATTGTAAATTATCATAGTTTAATCTTTATTTTTCTATTTAAAAGCTGTATTCTTGATAGTAAAAATTGCAGTTGGAGTTCTGAACAGAGAAAATGATCTTTTGGTAGTGGCAATAAGAAAAATAAATATTCATGTTGAGAGTGTAACATTATTGAGACTTCTTTTCCCTTCATGGGCCAAATTCTCTGCTGGCACATTTGATGCAATTCCACAGACTCCACTGGGACTTCACCAATTTTTGTTACAGAGAACACAGAACATTTTTTATTATTATTATTATTTTGTAAAAATAAGGATAAAATTGAAATAGAAGCATTGACAGCATTTTCTTTCACAGATCTTGGATTTGAGAGGCTATTTATGAACATCAAACTGTGGTCCACTTCTCCCCTGCAGATGTGCAGCTGCACAGCTGCAGCTCTTCAACACCAAGGGAAGTATGAGCTATCCACAGACACCAGTAAAAAGCCAGGCACATGCAGGCCACACAAGATACACAGAGCCATCCAAGAGTCACCAGCACCTCCAGGGGAGGGGTTTTTTATGCTCACTGTGGAACACTCTGAGAAAATGGAAATTCAGATGTGCACAGGGTGCAAGTTGTTTGGCCCAGCTCAGATTTGTGCATCACATCAGTGCCGGTGAGGATTGTGCTCAGGCCATGCCACGTGAGGCTGTAGAGAATTTTTTCTCAGAGAATGGATTTCCTCACTACTATGTAAGCAGCTTCTGTTCCCACTCAACCCTCAGTTCAGGATTAAAGAGCAACTCAGGGCTTCACTTTGGTGGCTGAAGTTGAAGTAAGGCTAAAATGGTCAAAGCCATTTGCAACAATGAAAAGCATAATGAGGGAAAATAAAGAGGTCTTTCCACCACCTGCTGAGGAGAGGGGTAGTGCAGGAGAAAACAGACTCAAGTACAAGGTCCTGACTATTCCTGGCACCATGTGTTATACTCTTCAGGGATTCTTCAGAGAGGTGAACTTCACTTGCACTGAGATCAATGAAAACCTGTGCATTCAATCTGTTTCTCATAAAAAAATAACTCTGAGTCTCTCAGGTGTGCAAGTCAGAACTGTCTGAAAGTCACAGGGAAATGAAGGGCTGAAAGGCTAAGAGTTTTGTGCTTCTTTTTCTTTTTATACACTTTTTATTCCCATAGATCCTATGGGAAGCATAGGACTTCAGCACAGGGACATCCAAAAAGATTCAGGGCTGTTAAAATAGTAGCTTGTTTAAATCCCAAGGTGAACTAGTTGTGCTAAATTAATCTATGAACCCTCACGTCAGATCTAGAGCCTCTGAGCAGTACAGATATTTTGAGATGATCTAATTGTGGTTGGAGAGAAGGGAGAGTGTGGGCACGAGTAACACTGTGCTGTGTGCCGCAGTGGGGTTAGCACACAGCGCACTGCAAAAAGCTGACATGGGCAACACAGCCAGAACACCAGGGAGCAAAGATATCTAGGCATTTCTAAAAATTAGTTGCTGGAGTAATCATAGAATAGCAGATTTGAAATGCTTGCTAGGAAACTGAGGAAGATGTGTAAAGAAAACCTGTGAGTTTTTGGAAGTGGTGGTAGGATTGGAAAGAGCAGGGAAGGGTACTGTTGCCAACTAATAGATTAATAGACAGGAGTTGTCTCCTGTGGGAGTTTTTCCAGCTCTTCAACAGGAATCAGAGACACCCTGGGTAGTTTTGTTTTCTAAACTCAGGCAGGACCAGTTAAAAGCAGTGCCTCTCACCAGAGTGAATTGGGGACAGGCTTTGGCAGGTGAAGGCTGCGCCATGGAGCTGAAGGAGATGAGCATTTGGGGAACACCATGGTCCTTCCAGACAACTCTCTTTTGTGGGTCTGGCACTGTCAGATGCTGTGGAGTGGGAGCACTACATCCATCCCCACTCACACCTAGCCTAACACAGCACCACAAAACACTGGAAACCATCCAGGTATTGCAATATAATCACTAACACCAAACAAGAAGGCAACAGAGAAGATTTCTAATGTACTGCTAGGAAATGTGGAATATGTAGTATATTGCTATATCCACCCTTATTGTGTGGATGACATTTAAACACTGAAATGGATGTTTTTCAAAAATTCTGGACAACACTTTTGTTTTTACCCCTCTGCACAAATGGTGGAAAACATATTTTTAAAAGACTACACTGCAGACAGACAACAAAATGAATAACGATTTCGCTGTTTCTGACTC
Source organism: Promerops cafer (assembly GCA_013398275.1). Taxonomy (NCBI): domain Eukaryota; kingdom Metazoa; phylum Chordata; class Aves; order Passeriformes; family Nectariniidae; genus Promerops; species Promerops cafer. The sequence continues at coordinate 1,426,368 of VZSE01006029.1, read as the reverse complement.
CTTCAAGATGTGATTGATCATTACAATGTCACAGGTCAACCTCTGCCATAGAAAACTACAGATAATCTTCAGCTGCATTTCCTAAACCATTAATAGGATAGACAAGGCTAAGATAACAATGCACAATTTATTTTCCAAAAGCAGCTGACAGGAGGAAATGGATACCAAATGAATTAACTCATTAGAACAGTGCGGCACTTTTGGAAATTCAAAACAGACTGCCTGGAATGATTTAAATCTATCACGAGGTTAATGTCAGTGCCTTGCTTAGGCGTGTCAGTGTTGTAAACTAGTGATCCAGTTTTAGAAAGGCTGATGTGTGCACGCCCTGGGACTTGTGCCTTAGGGTGGCCTGGGCTTGATTAATTACATGACTTGAATACCACCTATTGTGGCCCCCACAGGTTGCATAGTATGTGCAAGGGTTACATTCACATGCATGGACACACAAAAAAACACACAGACATACCAACACTTTCTAACATAAAAAATATTTGTTAGCTTGTTGAGAATCATTATTAAAAATAGCAGGTATCTTACAGGCTGTAAATACATTCTGTTTTTAAGGAACTGCATCTATATCCAGAGTAAAAACTTGGCAGTTGTCTCAAGGGAGCAAGGTTTCTCTCATGCCTGATTTATAACCGAGAATTTCTCAGAAATTGGGTTTTAACATTTGTCAGCCACAAGTTGTCAACCAAGTCTATTTTCTCCTGTTAAGTTCCCACCTGTGTCTCCTTCATAGCTACAGCAGTATATTTTTAGAAAATTGTGGACTTTTATTCAGTATACCAGACTCCATTACAGCACTGCTAAAGTAATATCTACATTTATAGCTGTCATTAATATGGTATTTAAGAGCTTTAGTTGCTGTTTTTTCCTTCTCAGGGTAATAAGCTGTAATTAAAGGAGTCAGGGGCTGTATTACAGAAACATTTGCCACCCCACAGGTAGCACAAAGATTAGTTTGCAAAGAGGCAATTGGGAGCCAAACCAGTTCAGAGTATTTCTTTATATATTCATAGCAATAGCACAATGGCACTTGTCATTAAAAGAACAACATTCTAACACAATAACTTGTTCAATCACTGTATCTGAAAATGGCTTAAATTTGATCAGTGTGTGCAGATAATGGGGACTAGACAACAGCATAAAAATGGTCCTGTTGATTTATATCTGAAGAGTCCACACACATGATCTACAAGCAGCAGATGTAAAAAGCTCTTTGCTTTCCTTTCGGTGCAGAAATCACTTGGAACGAGGGTGATCCCAAAACAAAAGGGAGGAAGGGAGGAAGG
>VZSE01006029.1:1329999-1424907 GCA_013398275.1 Promerops cafer | reverse complement strand
AGGCTGAGGGCAAGAAAGAAGGGAGGAAGGAAGGAAGGAAGGAAGGAAGGAAGGAAGGAAGGAAGGAAGGAAGGAAGGAAGACTTATTTTATCTACACTGTGGATCATTTTTACATCATCCCAGATTATGCAATACACCATGGCAGGGACTGTGAAGCATGAGTTCATTGAGAACAGGCACTTTCCTTAGCACTGCTGCGTTGTGTGCTCTCAGATGTCTGAGGTGGAAAGGTCAAAGCCACAGACTTCACAGCACCACTGTCTGGCCTGTCTACACCCACCCCTGGTTATCCAGAGTTATGAGGAAGGGAGCTTAAATGCTTTCATATGAGGTGTGTGTTTGTCCTGGTGGCATACAAAGAAGAATCCCGTTAAATTAAGTAGCTCCCTTCTTAAGAATTGCAATTACTGTGAAGCACAGATTAAAGTAAAATTCCATGAATTAGTGATCTGATTTCATTTGGCAGTGATGTTTTACAATGTGTAGTGTCAAACACTGTATAATGTCAATGATAAAGTGAGCACACGAGGCTTTACAATGTATAATGACGTGAAATGTCTTTGGTGCTCTCACTCCTGTGTTTGCATGTAAAACACAAACTGGTTTGGCATAAGGCACAAGATTTTTTCTCATCTCAAAAAAAAAAAAAAAAAAAATAGGGGGTCAGCTGTACTGGAATGAGGTAAAAGTACAAAGGTAAGGGCAGGATTACTTCAGATCAAGGGATTACTTAATATGGTCACAACCCTTCTTTTCCTTCAGTATATGGATTTATTATGATTTTCCAGTAATCTTCAGAGAAGTGTTGAAAGTCCATTTTTTAAACTGTAGAGGTCTTTGTCCTTTAATTGAATTACCCACATACATGTGCACACACACACACATGCACTCTTAACTCCTTTCATTATGCACCAAAAGGCTTTAGTGGCCCCAAGTCACAGCTCTCCTGAAATCAAATATGTTGGTATTTTATGGAAGCTAAAATCGCAAATTCTAGTAGAACAGGTGTGTGATTCCAATTCGTGCAACCTGCCAGCTCTGTGAATTGAGGGTCTGAATCAGATATAGTCCTCTTCTTTTATTTTGTTCTGGATTAAAACAGCCCTCTGAGATCAACTTTCAAGAGAATTGCTAGATTTAGCTGACAGATGCAAAAAATCTCATGTTGTCACAGAATTCCCCAGTGTCTACTCAGCACCACATGTCAAAGAATGCAAATCTGCAGCTGGGTCTGGTGTTCATTTGTACTCCAAATTCCCTCCCTCCCAGCTGTTGTTTTCCACTTTCATGTACATGGAGTTGAATTTTCAGAAGCAGGAGATAGACAGTTATGGCTTCCTATATTGATATGAATATACATGTTTTTTTATTTACCTGGAAAACATATTTTTGAATTGACTAATGGTGTATTTGTGAGGGTATATTTGAGTATGCTTACGCGTCACTACTGAAAACAATCTTAATCATCTTATAAATACAACCTCTTCTCAGTAAGTTCTCTGGAACTGGAGTTGTCTTTCCAAGTAGCTGTTTAGAGGTACAGAATAGGATTTTCACCCTTGCTTAGGCCTCCTGGGCACCATGGAAATAATAGGCATGACCACAGTAATACAAAACGAAAGACCTATAGTCATGAGGAGCTGCAGAGCAGTGTTTATTCTGTCATTTGAGGGGCCCTTTGCTGGCTATCCTTTTTGTCCCTCAGGAAAGGAAGTTCTAGCCTGGGATTACAATGACTGGTTTTAAATTTTGCTATCCCTCATGCAGATATTACCAGCCTGCACAGCTTTTGAAATATTGTCAGACAATAATATGTCTGCAGGAGCTGAACTGATTTTTCCTTCTTTTTTCCCTACCTAAACCTGGGGGAAAATTTGAAATAACAGGTAAAGGTGACTACAGCAGTCTACATTTATTCTCCTGAGCTTCCTGTAACTGAATTCAGAGGTTCAGAATTTCTAAGGTTCACCTGCAGTGACCTCTAGTGTAGCTTAGATTTCCTTTTCTTAAATGAAGATAGCATGCATGTGGAGACCTTCTCTTTCTACTTATTTGTGTAATGATCTTCAACTCACTGAGTTGTCTGTTGTACAGATATTAAATTAATCATATCTAAGATATTATCTAGTTTATTATACTTCTGATTTTCAGTCAGTCAAGAAACTTGGTTTCATCTAGGGCTAAGGACACATTACTGTGCTTAAAAGGGATGAGTAGTAAATGACGGGAGAAGAAAGTATGCAAAACACAGGTTCAAATTTAAATTAAAAGTCCAAATTAGACAATCACATGTAAATTCCCACTTTTTAAGGAACGCACAGCATGCACTTTACCATTGCAACATGCCTTATATCAGAGTGCAGTAGTTTTCCAGAGCATTCACCTTTCTGCACTATTTTTATTGCCCTCAGCTGGATGGGGATATTGTTTTCTTGGCTGAACCCCCCTGCATGTTTCAGTGCCTGCACCAAATGCAATTCACCAAACAGCAGTGTCTCCCCAGCTTCACTGAGACCTGAGGTGGTAAACCCATGCTATGACCAGCAGTGCTGAACAGATTTCTCATCCAGTAGCTGCACACAGCATAGACTTGCCTCACTACAGCTGCCACACACTTCTCCAAGTCATAACCTGGCTTGCATGCAGCTACCCCAGCTCTTTCTACATCCCTGCTACCCAGTGCTCCAAGATTTGACCCTGCAGCAGGCAGAGCCAGGCCAGGTACCCACATCTGCCATGTGAATACTCATAAATCCTCACACTGCCAATAAGATTGAATCAAACTCACCTGACTACAAAATACTGAAAAGGTGACTCCTAATGTTTCCTAAGCTGATGCCTGAGTCCTGTTACTGTCATGAAATGTTCTGACATAACTTGAGTGATAGTTATCAAACACAGAAGTGGAACACAGACGTAGGGAGAGTACCCAGGTATTTCTGTACAAATTTACTGTGCCCATAAAACAGAGCAATGGTATTGAAAATATTAAGTGTTAACAGCACTTTGGGGAAGTCTAGAAGTGTTTATAACTACTATTATTATATATGTATCTACAATATACATTTTTTAAGGTAGACAATAGTATCAATTTAGGAAAGCAGTGATTTAAGATAAAAGAAAAAGCGGTGTTTAGTGGTTTTACATTAGGCACTAGCAGAGCTATCCACCTATCAGATAAGAGGAAAGGAGGGAGAAGAGTATAAATACTTTGTTTGAAGTTATATGACCCGGCACAAATAGCCTCAGTGACATTTTAAGATCAAACAGTTTAAGCATCAGGTACATATACTTCAAACCACAAGGGGAAGTTTTGACAAGCTGAGCCTGATCTGCCTAGCCTGATCTGAGCTAGTGCTCAGAGTGACAAACACTTTTATTTAATTCTGACTTTCTGAAGTTTATCCTGCATATTTTTAAAAGGAGCACCAAGTTGCATTTCCTTATTTATTTGACTTTTAATGCATTCTAGTGACAATATCCCAATGAAATATTTATTTAAAAAATCAAAAACACATATACCAATTTACATTTTCAGGCTAGTGACTTTGCCTGAAGGATTAGAAAGGAATTACTAGCAAGGCAAAAGCAAATATTTTTTAACTTGATGAAGAAATACATGTTCAGATGTTTAAAAAAATTAAAACCTATCCAAAGATGATATTTAAATATGATAATTCATAAAAATAATGTTAAAATGTTGAACAAATATTAAAGAAAGAGGAAGAGCTAAGAAAGTAGGGAAGTCAGGGGATTTTTCAAATGCTCTGTACCATCAAATATACATTAAATTTGAGACTGCAAGATATTGAGAATTGAACTGTGAGAAGTCAGCAGGAAAATGAAGTGCTAATTGTGCTCAGAGTAAAGCACAGGAGATGCACAAGGAAGGGGGATTAAAAGCCTGTCTGAAGGGGAGTTTGGAAGGTTGAGGGGAAACACTGTTCTGAAGCAAATGGGCAGGTGGGCAGCAGTTAAAAGATAACTGGGGGGAAAAGCAATGTCACCTACAAAAATCATTGGGAAAGAGGGTTAGAGTTTCTTCTGTTGCAAAGGTTTTCGTTCACAGGAAGCAAATAAAGGACATTTGTGCAATAAAAAGCAGTCTGTCAGAGCCTGCCCCTCATGCTACAAACATCACTTCTGTCAGAAAGGAAACATCTGTTCTCAGCCAGCACCAGTCTCCAGGAGCCAGCACGCTGCTGGAGGTGGACACTGAGCACACAGAGCCCCGGCAGGACCGGTGTGGGGACTGGAAATGGGGCTTGGGCACCACAGCCAGGCTGTGCAGAACAGCCATCCCTGCTCATTCTGAGCTCTCTGGGTAAAACCAGATACCTCTGGATTCATTATAGTGAATGTCTGCCTTATGTTCATTATCATAGAAATTTATCTCAGAAGCACTGCCTTCTGCCTGGAAAATAAATGTTTCTACTTTGCTTCATTGCCTAATAGCTGGAGGAGTCCATTACCTTGGGAAAACATTTTTTCCATTTACATTGACTCTTAAATATTTTATGATCATTTTTCTTTCTAGCTTTCACAGTAAATAAAGCAAATACATGAGACACAAGATGTTAAATAGTCACCAATGTATGTAATTTAGTGTATATATTGATCCTCACCTATTTTTATCCTGAGTTTCTATAAATTGTAGTATATACTATACTGCTTCCTTTAAGTATTTTCATTTACTTTAGACTTCAGTGCTTAGTTTGATTACCTTTCAGTCTCTATCCTATAAATACTTCATAGTGCTCTTCAGGAGGTGCAGCATTTAAACCAAACAACTCTGAATCTTGGATCCTAGTGTTTGAAAAGCATTTAATTATTACTTCTCCTCTGTGAGGATTGTTTCAGTGACATTTCCCTGTAGTACCTCTGCCACTAACTCACTTTCAGTTATTTTGGAATCAAACATTATTTTTACCAGTCTGAAAAAACACTTTTTTAAATCATCAAATGTAATACGTTCTGCACATACAGCCAAAATAATAATAAATATTATCATTAATTAATACAAATAATAATCCAGCTATATTTGTTGAAAGCAGAGAGCAGATTGAGACCCTAAGGCACCTCAGGGATGAACTGATAGACTATATCCCTGAAAACTCATTTCTACAGCACTGTTTGCTTTGCCTCCTCTCTGTTTTCAGGAATCACAATGAAAGAATGGCATTAAGGTTACCTGGTTTCCCTTGCATGTATCAGCTGCAAAGAAACGACCAGGTGTGTACAGGGAAACTGAGCCAAGACCTACCTAACACAAGAGGAGACTTTCTGGACTGAACCACTCCAGGCTGGGCTACAGGTCACAGGCAGAGACCTCGCTGTCTGTGTAAAGCACAAGCCCCATGCTCAGTGCCACGCAGTGAAGGGATGATGGTTCTAACAGTCACAAATGTTGTGCATTCGATGAAATCAAACCCAAATGCTGTAACATTGTGGGGAAATCATGTCCAGGGTTATTATGGTCTGTAATATCCTGTAAAATCTAGCTTTGTTTTTGAGTCTCAAAGTGTGAAAACACTTCGAGGAGATGGAGATTTGGAGACTTTGTGAATTCTATGATTCACAGACATACAAAATGGGTAATGCCCCACTCCCAGTGGGTCATCTGGTCCAAGCTCCCTGCTCAAGTAGGATCATTCCTAGAGCACATGGCACAGGATTGTGTCCAGATGGTTCTTAAATATTTCCTGTGAGGGAGACTCCACAACCTCTCTGGGCAATCTGTTCCAGTGCTGGGTCAACTGCACAGCAAAGTTCTTCCTCGTACTCAGGTGGGACTTTCTGTGCATCAGTTTCTCTGCCCATTGCTTCTGGTCCTATTGCTTGGCACCACCCAGAAGGGGCTGGATCCATCCTCTTGGCACCCTCCCTTCAGTTTCTGACAGAGATTGATGATGTCTTTTCTCAGTCGTCTCTCCTTGAGGCTGAACAGGCCCAACTCCCTCAGCCTTTCTGCATAAGAGAGATGCTCCAGTCCCTTAATGCTTTTCACTTCTTGGAATGGAAAAAACTTGGGCCCTTTTAAACATATTTTTAATATCAAAGCCAAAAAAAATATTAAGTGTTCCTAGAAAATGTCATTCTTTTCCATAAAATCTCTCTCTCCATTTTGCTCAATTACACATTAATATTGAACAAAATGTTTCAGAAACTCTTCCAACCTTTGTGAAACAGATTTACTATGTGTAGGATATATGACAATTTTCAAAGGTCAGGATACAAAATATTATATTATTACAACATATTAACTGTACCCACTGACTACCACTGCCTATACAACACTGACTAGGCATCACAGCATTAATATTTTTTCTTCTAAAAAGAAAAATACAGGTCTTGAGAACACAGTCTTTTACCAAACTACCTTCTCTGAATCTTGCAACTTGTAGAAATTTAGCCTGTTTCCACGGAGTAGTTACAAAAGAGGTGAGATTTAAGGCTGGCTTCAGAACTGGACAAATAAGCTTTGGTGTAGAGTAAATGAACTATGGGGGAACGGGAACTAGGGAACTTTTAATCAAATCGACTAATAAATTCAGCCAGAAATGGGGACTAGCTAGGGAGAATAAAAAGGTCATAATACTTTCATTTCATATTTCTTTGTTTAATGAAATTCCTTATTTGAAGGCACTGAATATTTCTTCATGATACCTTTTAAACAAAACATTTGACATCATTTTTAAAACACTTCTAATTACTATTTTTTTATTTTAATAAGGTAATCAAACCTAGTCCAAAATCTTAAAACTGCATTTGATCTTTTAAGAAAAAGAAAAGCATCCAAAATGTGCTTCCCAAAAGCCTTAGCATATATATATATGTGTGTGTGTATATATATGTGTGTATTTATGTATATAGATGTCCAATTTATTTAACTTCTGCTCTCACCAGAAATGCTTGCTCTTCAGACAACTTTCTCATAGTGAAGCATAGGGCATATAATCTGTTGAGTTGTGACTTGTACTGCAATTGGATTTGCTTCTTAGAACATTTTGTGAAATTTGCTTTATAGATTTAAATTTTACCTAAATCCCCGGAGCTGTTGTCTCCTATTGGCCAACCCTAGACCTTCGTAGATGCCTTGTTAATAGAGAGCACTACTACTCAAAAATTTAACTGGAGTTTAAGCTGTTTGAAAGTTGTCCTGGTTTTATTACAATCTCTTAAGCAACTTTCAAAAGTACATGTAATTTCTAACACAATACTTGACATAATTTTTTTTCTTGTCTGTCCATATGGTTCACTGATTTTTTCATTAAATGAATAGGAATATTTACAGGAGTATTTTGGAGCCTGTTTATTAAACCATCATACTGGGGAATTGTACATCAAGAGAACACTTCCTTCTTAGGTCATTCCAAGAGGTAAGTGATTCTATCACGAAAAGGAATACAACATATCCCAAACATGTATTCAACTAATTCTACAGAATGCTTGTTTTTTTTGAAAGCCTGGACAGACAGTAACTCTATAACACTAGAACTTAATTTTATTTCTACCAAAGAGTAACAATTTGCTTTATGATCTACCACCTTTGCATGCCAAGTAAGGCACGAAAAACAGTAAACTGAAGCCTCAATTGAAATACCAAAATTCCAATACCAAAAGGAGATCTACAAGAGACCTGGAGAGAGATTTTTTTTACAAGGGCGTGTTGTGATAAGACAAAGGGTAATGATTTTAAGCTTAAGGAGGTTAGATTTAGATAGGAGCATGATGAGGCACCAGAGCAGGTTGCCTGGAGAGGTTGTGAATGCCCCATTCTGGAGCAGTTCAAGGCCAGGCTGGATGGGGCTTTGAGCAACCTGGTCTAGTGGAAGGTGTCCCTGCCATGGCAGGGGGATTGGAACAAGAAGACCTTTAAGGTTCCAACCCAAACTGTTCTATGATTCCATGATTTTATTAGCACAAGCTGCCATGACTCATGTTTTAGTTGCTGTACTGTCTTTAGCCAACGTACATCAAGGGATCACACAATATAGCAAACAAGCTCTATCTTGGTAAAGCAGAAAAAACTGCATTGTTCCTGTGCAAAGGTAGTAAAAAATATTTTTTCTCTGGGAAAACAGATTCTTTTTGTGGTTGAGTTTCTACATTGAAAACATTTCCACACTAAAGTTCAGGGTGAGGCAGCAGCATTTGCCACAACCTCACTGAAACTTCAGTCAAGAAAATATATTCAAAGTGGTGCAATTTCCTTTAAAATATTTATTTCAGTGTATACCTTTTGTTCTTGTTTTTAAAAATTAATATGAACCCAGTCAATCAATTCAGATATTCAAAGCAACATAATTCTTAACATTTCCTTCATCCCATGCTCAGTAATCACCACACATGGACCAACATTTCTTTCCTGCTTTCTGTCCCTTCAAACAACTCCTCAAAAGGAGTAAAGGACAGAGATGTTTTCCAGCACATCCCAAGGGAGAAAATGAGGCTAGATTGAGGCTAGGAGTAACTTCTAAGGTTGAGGACATGTAAAAATCCATTTTCCTCCAGCCCCAGAATTCGCAGATACATATCTGCAATTTCAAGTCTTCCACAATGAGCACTGAGATAGAGTATTCTGAGTGTTGAGTAAAGCACAACCCAACTACTTCTTCGTGCCAAATGTTCCTTTAGGAAGCATGTTTTTGTTTAGATTGGCCAGGTTATCTGAATTATTGACCTTCTGTGATTTTTCTATTCCTCACCAGGCTAAGAAATACACAGACTCTAAAGGAAGAATTATCATAACATTACTATTACTTACTTGCATTATTTGTTTGTACCCTTATGCTTTTTGTTGTTTTTCTATCTTCAGCTAGTGCAAAAATTATTTTTCATATAGTATTCATGCAAGCAAAATCCCTCTGGCTCATCGAGGTTTGTCTTTGTTCTCTTAACTTGAACTGCTCCATCTTTGCTACATATCCTCAGAACATTAGTGACAAACTACTGTTATAGATAGAAAAAATTACCTGCTGATAGCAAGGTACCAAGCTTAGATTATTGGATTTGTCTGGAACTTAGTCCCGCTGTATTTCATCTACCCTCTCATCAAGATATCTCTGCAGAAACCAGCATCAGCACTGTCAGTGCCTACAAAAATTCTCCAAAGTATATCTGGTCAATGTTTATTCTCACAGAATGTTTGAGATGCAGACCTGTGAATGACTATAACCAGAAGAGCACAAAAACCAAGAATATCATCAGCCAATTTTCCTTTCACCTCCTGCTGTTTTGTTCTCCTAGGTCTCATAGCTGGAATCTGCCTAGATAGATGCAGTTGTTAGGGATTTACAGAAAATGCCTAAATATGGTATGGCATCACAGGCTATATCAATTCTCTTGAAATATTTCAAAAAGAGTAGAAGCTTTGCTTTATCTCAGCACTAAAGATCGGCTTCAGCTTTTGCAAGCCCTGTTTGAGTGTCTACGTCGTAAGTCAGGACCCAGAGAATACTTTTTCTTCTTTCATCCACTGATTTCCAGATGATATTCACTGCAGTCTAGCTTCTAGCTTCCCATCTGTAAGAGTGAAATGACTACAATGAGACTTATAACTTGTTTTTCTACCTATATAGACAAACTTCAAATAAGTGAAGCAAAGCATGTGTTCAGTGTTGATGTTGTTTATCTTCTGTGACTATCTTTCACAGTAAATATATGATTCAAACACGCAGTTTAAATCCAGGTGGACAGAGACATACTTATTACTACAAAGAAAAAACAAAAAATTGCTACATCTTGATCCACTTAATATTCTTACAAAGACATTCTAAATTAAAAGGTATTTATTTCTAAGCTAGATTTTTTATCCACTTAACATATAATGATTTATCATAAACATTTATTATAAATCTTACACAGCTTAAGATAACTTGCAAACAAAAACATACTAGCCTCCCTCTCAGAAACATAAAAATAAATCATCACCGTATGTTGGCCTGAGTTAACACAGAAACACTTCCATCATTCCTCACTGCCTAGTGCCTCATCCTCAAGAGGATCTTTTCCCTATCTCTGCTGCCTTCCAGTGGCTCTACTGCTTTTCAGCTGTCACCTATCCTTTTAGCCTTTGTTCTTTCTTCTAGGATCTTTGGTACTCCTTTACCTTTATTAGTAAGTTTCGCTTTACTCTGATTTGCCTGATTTACTTTATAATGAAAGTTGAGAGTGGAGGTTAAAAGCTTCTTTCCCAGCTTCCCTTCTCATTCATTGATTTGAGCTGTTTCTTTACAGAGGAAAAGGAAAGGAGCTCAGTTTCTGGAATATTTCCAAATGGACTAACATTGCAGAAGTCCAAAAAAAATTGATCTGCTAGTCCTCACTGTTATTTCTTTGCCATTCTCTGGCTACAAAAAGCCTCTTCTTTGCCCATGTCTCCAAGTATGACATCATTTCTTATATGATTCAATGGAAGTATCACAGTGTCATTTGTCAAAATGTGTAGCATAGTGAGAACTTCTTCCAATGTTTTCTTCCACACTTCTGTTTCCTGCATTCACTTGGAGATATCCACCTTCCTAACAAGAAAACCCACCTCTAGATTTGTCTCTTCCTGATACCTGAGTGAATGGCTGTGAATGGTGTGTGATAGCTGATACCTGCATGAATGGTTCCTTCAGATTACAGGTAAGATAAACCTCTTGGAGAACAAGCACAAAATCTTTTGCTAACAGAAGTATATGAACATCATAACTCTCCTGATGAAACTCAGCAAGGATTCATTATGCAGACAATACAAGCTATTATAGCAGAAAAACAAAATTAGCTCCTATATCATTCAACTGAGCCTGTGCCAAAACAAGAAGTAAATCACTAAAGTTGTATATAATGCATGAGGTATACAACATTGTTGAAAATTGATTTTTTTTAATGATAAAAGGGAATTGGCACAGAAGTGATATGTAATTTTAAATTCTTAGCCTAATAACATTGCTAATTTTAATTGCTATTAGAAGAACCTTATTTTCCTCTAAGGCATTATGTAAAGAATCATTCTAGCTCAAATATGCTTGGGAAATGTTTAAGGGCCATTACAGAACAAACAATGAATATCAAAGCAAAAGCACTAAACCAGCAAATATCTTGAGCTGTGATACCAAGACTTGGCTGTTTAGCTATCAAGCAGACATTAACAGATGACAGATAAGTTATTATTCAGCAAAGTTGGATGCAAAAAGCTTAAATGCATCCAAACAATAATGTAAAATACAATCTAAAAATTGATGAATGGGAAAAACTACACATAACATAAAAACATAATTTCTGTGTAATATTCTTAATTATGAAATACTAACATTTCAGCATGCAAGGTTTTAGCAGCAGTTTGGAATCCAATTTATGAAACTGAGTCCCACACATTTACATATAATTGATCTATGCAAAAGATGCCAGCATGTGCTGAGAAGAGCTTTGGCATGCAGTGGCTCAGAGTGGGGGGAACAGCACAAAGGCCACCACATCCTCTGTCTTGCCTAGACACTTTTCTGCTCAGAATCAGAACTGTCCTGTGTAACAATAGCAAGAGCCAGAAGCTGTTATCACCTTCCTGGAGGTGACCTCGGCAGGAAGGCAGAAAGGTCTGTAGAGGCACACCCTTTTCCTCTCCCGACCTCAGGAAAGCCCTGCTCATGGCTGAAATGACATTGGCGAAGGACAATGCATGGGATTCCAAAAGCAGTGCCTGCCAGACATACCAGCACATGGATAAAATGGAGTGCTTTGCAATAGATGGGGATTTCAACACATCTAACTGAAATATATGCAATTTCAAAGAAAAAGGAAAGGTTAAATGTAAGTAGCATGCAAGTGTGACTCAGTGATGAAACATATCACATTACTCCAGCAAAACTAGAGAGGCATGAACATTCAACTAAAAGCAATGGAGGGATGCAACTAGAAAGATATTTAGTAGTGTTGTTGAAGATATGAGCAGATGCTGTGTTCACTGAAAACAAAGAAGCAAACAAAAAGCAACAATATTTTTAAGCAAATTCTATAAATAAGTGTATCTATTCCATAAGTATAGGACTCAGAATAAACCAGTGCACATAACCAAATCCAGCAACAAAATCTTGGTCATTGTCACAGCACAGACTAAAATGCCTTTTCTGTAAGTATTTCCTTCATGTGCATTATTAAATGAGGGAATAAGCAAGAGAAGAAGAATGCAAAATAGTCCAACTCCATAGTCAAGGCAATCTCTAATAAAGGACCTCATTTGTACTATTTTGCATTATAAACTCAGAGAACTATCCAAAGTAGACAGATTTTAGGGTAATTTGTAAATCAATTACTTTCTTGTTAACATTGTCATGAAGAACATTTTGGACCTTACACAAACATTTGCTCAAAACAACTAATTTGGGTTTAAAAGCAGAGAAGTGCCTGTAGGCAAACAAAAATGCAGGCCATATGCACAACAATTGAACAAAATGAATAACTATATTGAGTAATCTACCATCAATTATAATCATTTAATTTGAAGTAAAACTATAGTTTAAAATACCCCATGAGATGTAGATGGTAGAATTTTTGCTATATGGTCTGTGTCTTAACTGGCAGGAACAATCTGGTCATAACAATTACCTTTTAGTAGTGATATTTAGTAATACACATTTAATTACAAAACAGTAGGTAAAGTAGGTAAAGGAGGTAATGTAAAACACATAATGACAAGTAAGAACAGAAATCCTGGCACTACAGTCTGAAAAAGAACAAGTAGAAAACATAAACTATTAATAATAGTAGCCACAACACTTAATTTTGAAATATTTGAAGGAGTGAGAACAAAACTGAATAATGGCACAAACATTTTTTTTCTGATCAAGTAACACAAGTTTGCAGACAAAAGGATGGAAAAAAGTTTAGACTGAGCCGGATTAAATACAATATTCTAGGCTATAAAAATATCTGATTTATGTTTTTTATCGTAACATGGTTTTTGTGTGTAAATGCAGACAGATTTGTAATGGCTGGAAAAGAAGTCTGTATGCTAACTCATTAATTACTTACCAAGTGATAACTTGGAATTGTAGTTAACTATTTCAAAATGTTTTTAAGGAAAGGTCGGTTTTATTGTTTGACTTGGACATGCGTATTTTCTGTCATCCTTTGTTGCTCAATGCTTTGCATATTTCATAGGAATATAAGATTGAAAGTCCTCCCTCCCATTTAGTCACTAAAAACATTCCCTGCTGGCAAAGACAACCATGTGAATAGTTTGCTATCATTCAGTTATTGTTAGATACATTAGACAGCTTCCTTTTTCCTTTTTAATAATATTGTCCAGGGAAGCTCTGTAAGTCTCATTATGTTAGGTTCACTGCCAACGCTCATGAACAAAGGAGAAAGACATACAATAAAACCAAAACCACATGTGAATTTCTGGCATGACCCGAAGTCAACGGATGCTGTGACATTTGTTTGGATTTCACCCTGCAATTATACAAAGGTAATGTTCTCACTCTTTAGGGCTTTTCTCATTCAGCCATCAGAAGCTCAAGAGCAAGGACGGAAATGTAAGGCTATATTCACAAAGAGATTAGAGCCCAGGATCTACACACTGAATCTAAAAGTCACCTACCTGGAGATTTTCAGCAGATCATTGCACCAGAAAAGTCTAAAGTTTACAGCTATCTAAAAAAATAAAATAAAATTTTGGTCTGGAGCACACCCAGAATACTTATGTCCTCAAAGGAATTCCCAAATGATAGAAGGACCATTTCTTTCTCCTCTGTGAGGCCATACATGATTGGTGTTCTTAGACAAAAATAATCCTCAAGCTTTTTCTTTTAAAAAATTAAGGGAAAAAAAAAGTACTGTATCTTTTGTCCTTAGCTTTTATTGTCCTCATATGTCTATGGCACTCAAGGTTACCTCTCAGGAGGACTTGAACTATCTCACCCACTTCCCAAGGGAGTATATATTCTCACCGTGTCTCAAATAAGCTAGAGTGAAATTATCTCAATTAGTCCTATTAAATTGTCTCACACTACATACAGCAATTCTAGAGGAGTACAGATTTAAAATGTCTAAGTCCATCAATTACTTCACAAAGCATGACAAAGTTTCATCAGAAGAATTTGTAACACCCACACTCAACTCTCCCTGCACTGCCACCTACAAAGACAGGAGAATGAGTCTGAATGTGACAGTGAGTGTTACACAAAACGGAATAAATTGTATCAGATCTGTTGATCTCCTGCTTTAGAGATTTCTGAGAAAGGGCATCTAATTTTGTCAGGAGGGAGACAGAGAGCCTTAGCTTTTTTAGGGAGTAAGGCTCATGCTCACTTGAGATTTCTAATTGTGATTGTGCGCTCCCATAGACCCCACTCTTGCACACCTCATTCTCCATACATATATTATGATTGCTTAATGGTTGATTTCTCTACCCTGAAAAGCTGATCCCTGAAAATTCTTTAACTGTCGGAGAATACAGACACAGAGAATGAGAAGAATCAGAATTCCTCCCTGGCACTCAACAGCTCTAGGTTACTAATCTTACTGATTAAATAGTATATAATAATGCCTGTGTGAAATAATAATATATATATAATATATATATAATATATAATTATATAATAAAGTATATAATAATATATCATAATGCCTGTGTGAAACTGGACTATTAGAATATTTTCCTGGGAAGTAATACATTCAGAACTTGTATTGTAATGTCCTTGCATTCATGAAAACATGGAGCTGACGAAGCACTTCTGGATTCAAAACCAGTATTTCCCTTACAAATGATAAGTCATGCAGACTCTCCTAAACAATTGCAAAATAAGCAAAAAATGTCAGCTTGAAAACACTTGAATTGACAGGTTACAGTAAAAGTTGCTTACATCTGCTGTCTTCTAAACACAAAGTTTTCACTTTCCAAAAGATAGTGATTTTTCTTACACTCTTCATTATGTTGTGCATTGTTGTTGCTGAAAGGATGGAGTCCCCAAACTTCACCCTTGTGAGTTTTAAATTTTTCTAAGGATGTCGCACTTTAAAAAAAAAGCTCCGTCATCACACCTGAACTTCATGTCCCATGGTTTTATCTTTGACTCTGGACATCATGGCTCTTGATCTCATTTCTACCTTAATTAAGTGGAAAACAATCACTCAAAGTAGCCAGCAATCTGGAATGTTTCCATACAGAGATGTAGAAACAGGAGGGTTTTTTCTCTGCCTGGCTCTCACTTCTCTTGCTTTGAAGTACAACCTAGATAAATTATTTTCTGTTCTCTGTCCATCACATAATATTTGGGAGTCTACTGCACTGGCAGTCTACTATGTCAGTCTACTGCACTGGCACACACAGGCTGTTTCAGTGGTTACAAGAGCTGGCAGGGCAAGATTTACAGTGAAGGATAGTCAAGCGAGGGAGGTTTTACAGGGGCATGTAGTGGAAGGACAGGGAGGAGTGGCTTTAAACTGAAAGAGATTCAGATTAGATATTAGGAAGAAATTCTTTACTGCAAGCATGGTGAGGCACTGGAACAGGCTGCCCTGAGAAGTTGTGGATGTACCATACCTGTAAGTGTTCAAGGCTGAGTTGGAGGGGGTCCTGAGCAACCTGGCCTAGTGGAAGGTGTCCCTGTCCGTGGCCAGGGCTTAGAACTAGATGATTTTTTAGGTCCCTTCCAACCTAAACCGTTCTCAGATTCTATGATTCTACGACATGGAACAGGGCTACAACATTGTCACAAACAAGACACCACAAACATGGACATAGCAAATACATCATTAAGCCCTCCCTACCTTTGTGGAAATTATACCATATTTTGCTCTCCTGATCAAATAATCCTTTTCAATGCTGCATCTTTAAAAAAAAAAAAAAAATCAATTTTCAGCTACTATTTCACTAAATTATAACTTTGGAAAGACTATTCTCCCAAAAATCAAATAAGGGGGTGGAGATGATTTGTAAGATATAAATACAATAGCACTCCTTATGGCTAACAGGATAATTTGGTATGCTGACATGTGCCTCATTTAAACACTTCCGAACACCTTCAAGCACTTACAAAAACAAACAGGATAGGCTTTTTTCAGAAAGCAAAAAGCAAAGGCTGAAAGACTGTATTTCATTATCACCAAACCAGAAGGTGCAAAACTGGTACAATGCACAAGTCAGAAGAGCTGCTGTGATTGAGGTTTCTGAGAAGCAATCTGCACTTACCAGATACAGCGATGGGTTGAACTAGATTTTTTTCCTGTGGTGATGACACATATTCCCCTTCCCAAAAGAACAAAAACACTTTTATATTCAAAGATGTCAGATATCCTTAGAAAACTGAATCCTTTGGGTTTATTACAAGGAAACTCAAAGTGATTCAATCAGGCAAAAAGGAAATTTTAAGAAGTATAAAATATTCCATTTGCCTTTTGTGCCTTGAAGAGGGGTCTTTTTGTGTCCTGCCCTTGCGACAGCCAGCTCAGTGGCATGAAGAGAACTGCACAGTCTCCTGTGAATTCCATGAAATCATAAAATCATTTAGTTTGGAAAAGACTTCTAGGATAACTTAATCCAATTGTGAACTCAGTACTTCTAAGTCCACCACTAGACCATATCCTTAAGTGCCACACCTACACATCTTGTAAATACCTCCAGGGATGGTGACTCTGCCACTTCCCTGGGTAGCCTGTTCCAGTGCTTAACAACAATTTCAGTGAAGAAATTTTTCCTAACAGCCAATCTAAATCTCCTTTTGCACAATTTGAGGCCATTTCCTCTCGTCCTATCACTTGTTACTTGGGAGAAAAAAACACACACCTCGCAACAGTTGTTTGTATGTCAGCCTTTTACCTTTTCCCAAGGTAACAACAAACCAGACAGATTCTGTCGGTAAAAATCTCTTAATATTTTTCAACTTGTACATGGAAAAGAGAGAAAATAATTACTGGAAACAACACAAATCACTGAAGTTGTTACAAACTAAAAATAGTTTTAAATGGCTGGAGATATCCATTGTGTATCCATACATGACAAAGGACAGATGCCACCCACCCTAATTTTTGCAGATCAAGTGAAGAAAAGGCTGTCACACCACTGTCCAGCACATGCACCAAGGTCTTTGTTTGCATCAGTCCTGTTGATCTACAAAGATTTGATTGTTTCTTCTAAAAAAAAGTGAAGACCCTTTGGTCTGCAACCTTTGCTCTCTCTGCACCAACACTGTGGATCCACCAGCAGGAAATCTCTGACTACCAGCACAATCAGAGCAGACCAATTTTTTGTCCATCTTTCTTTATATCTATTACCCTTATCACTGTTTGGCCTGCATCTTCCAGTGAGTGCTGCCACTCCACACATGAACCTAATTACTGTATTTGGGGTAATTTTCAGTTCAAAGTGTCCTTCTCACTGGCCACCAGTATAATACCAACGCTATGCAGTGTGTCCTATAGAACAATACAATGGGATTTTTTGACACAAGTAGGTACAGGACATATGTCCTGGTAGACAAAGTCAGATTCAGTGCAACCTTCTGCCAAACTTTCTGGGAGATACCCTAAAGCAAATTATCAACGGAGCTTGGATTTAAATAGGGGTGAAATAATTGCCATCTTCTGAATGCAGGCAGACATGATGGCTCATCAAGGAAAATGAGGGCCAGAAATGGAAACAAGGAATGAGCATAACTGAGAGAGTGAGAATACCTTCATGTTCCCCAACACTAATGAGAGCCTTCATCATACCCACGATGCAAATTCATACTCTACTAGAAAACCTAAGCAGTCTTCACTACTGCTGTCACACAGATCAATTCTTGCAGCCCTCGCACAGGCTGGCAAAGTCCCAGGACACCCCTGGGGAAGAAGGGCAGAGACTAGCAGGCTGCCCCATCCCGTTCCACCACCCCAGCCAGGAGCAGACATGGGCTGATTCTCGGCAGGAATTTCCTTTCGTGAGTGGGAAGAAATTAATGTGTTCCCCCTAATGACCTATTCCCTCTTTCCACCCTGAAGAACCCTACAAAAGGCCATAACAAACACAGATCTTCAGCTATTGAGTTTCCAAATGATAACTCCAGCCCTACATTCAATCTTAATTATGTTGAATTAGATATGGCCTCTAATGCCAGTAATATCTTTAAGAAATTGCCCTTCCTAAACTCAAGGAGATACAGGTAAACATAAGAAGAAAATATACTGTAGTTTTAGCTTTAGATTTTTAAGCTCTAAATTTACTTCCAACTCTGAATCTAAACCTAATTATTAGCTGGAGTCCTTTCTACTGCTGTCCCCTATATCATGTAATAATTCTTGAAAACCATTATTTTATACTAATTTTTACTATAAATAAATATGAATTCCGTCTGTCTTTGTAAATCACATGAAGTGCAAATCCAAATGCAAAATTTAATTATATGAATGAATTGAAGGAAGACCAGAAGTAAATGAGAGCATAAAGCACTGGCTTAAGCAACTGTTTTCTCCATTTGTATTTATCTAGACCCTCTAGAATGAAAAAATGTTCTCTTTCAGTACTAAACCCAAAACTTTCAACCTAACTCCAATCTTAATATTAATATCAACACCAACAGTGACCACATCAATGAAAGTGAAAGAAAAGCATATTCCCATAACGAAACACATCATCTTTCTGTTTCCCTAGTCCCTGGAATATCCACCCATAAATTGAGAAAAACAGAGTTTGGATTCCCTATTCCTAACACTATCCTAGCTGCGGTGTCAGTACAAATCTCATCTCTACAAGACGATATAGAACATTCATCATTTCCAAAACCTGCCCATTTCCAACTCTTCAGTAATAATAGGATGCAGTGAAGATCTGGGTTTTTAAGAAGGAACATGTCAATAGGAGAGGACACCTCTTATCCTGAAATCTAATCTCAGCCCTAAATTTAAAGCAAGTTAGAGCCTTAACCTAGTTATAATCTGGTATGCATCCAGACTCCAAAATACACAGTATCTGCCTTTACCAGCAGCTGTTATCTTGTCTTCTGAACTTTGCAAGCCACAGAGAATCAACTGGAGTCTTGAAAATCCAATTCCAAACTCTATGTCTGATGTTAATTATTTGCAAGGCTTGGAGCATAATGACAGAGTACATCCAATTTCCTACCCTGCCATCACCTGCCCTCTTTGTAACTCTGTAAGACCACCAGAATAAAGACATGAACAAGTATCCTGAAGACTTGAATTTCCAAATCCCAGTTATAATACTTGTATTAATCAAACATATGTAAACAGTAAAGAAGGATATAGAGCATTTACCACTTCCTGCAGTCTTCTTGATTATTCACCCATCTGAGAAAACCAGAAATCTCTGCAATTCTCTCCTACACACTCCCAAAGCCCAGTTCAAAATCTACCTTGAAGCCTGGTGTTGGTTTGCACACCCAAGCAACCAATGACTCTTTCAAAACTGTTCCCTTCCGAACATGTGGGTCCTAGAAGCTTTATATTCTGATGCTTACACAAACCATATATCAATTTTAATTATTTTCAGCAGACAAATGTGCAGATTGCAAATTCCCAGCAGATTTGTCTCCACAGATTAGTCCCAACAGATTGAGAAAAGCTGTCCCCTTTAGTCTTTATTTTCCTCTCAGCCATATAGGACCTACTGCAATGCTACAGAATTCAGAATCTGCAAAAATTTCAAAGTAAACCACAGTCCTAATTCTGTTTGGAGCCTATAGCCAACACTAAAATGCACACTAAAATGCACATTAAAATATTCCCTTTTGTCAGCATTTGTCCTCTTCCTAGTTCTGAAGATCTTAATCTTGGTCATGTTGACAGAGCCACGGAAACTAATACAATATAACATTTCTTCAGTTTAATTTTAGCTGGGATCCTGTTAAATAGGGCTTAAAAAATTAAATATCTGGTTTTGGTCAAATTTTATCATTCTTTCTATCTCTTGACAGTCTGCATTGTCAGCAAGTCATAAGAATGAGCTGGATGGTGAAGAAAAATGTTCCAAATGAGTACATTTCATGGAGAAGTTGATAACTATGGAGAGCAGCTTCTTCAGCTAATGTATCAAGAAATACATGTTCTTCCTTTTATTAATTTTTAAACATAATTTATATAGTGGTCTACAACCCCACAAAATTTCTATAGCACAAATTTAGAAGTGCTCTTCACCAGAAATGAGAGACAGGAAGTATGATACATAAAGTATTCTGTTATGAGGAGTTTAATTTTTACAGCACCGCTATGATTTCATTCAGTGCCAACACTTTTAGTTGCATACTTGATGCAAGTTCTCCACCTAGTGGAGTCATTTTTAATGCTCCAAAGGATCATAATTCCTTTCATGTCATCATTTTTACTTCTGATTCATTTGAGGAGAAATAGAAAGAGCTCTTTACATAAGATTTTATAAATACTTAAACTATACAATAAGTTTTTTTCAAAATAAAACTTCATTTCACACAGTGACTGAAATATTTACAATAGCTTTGGAAACATAAAGACTAAGAGAACTATGAATGTAAAACCAGTTACAACAATCAACCTGTATCCACAAAATCATTTGAACAAAACAGCCCCAGATATTTTATTCATCTAGGTTTTGGTAGTTGCGTGAAGATCTATTTTTAGAAAATCCTATACCCTTCACAAATATTACCAACAACCACATTTAAAACAAAATTTTAGAGCAGGCTACATAACTGCTCCTATGGCATTGACAAAACAACCCATCCAGGTGCCAGAGTAAAAAAATAGCCATTTGAACAGCTAATTGTGGGGCACAGGAAATTCCAAATCACTTGAAGTTCTTGTTTTGAGGCTGGATGAAATTGTAAAATCGTATATTCTGGTGTAACCACGTATATGTGCATGCATGTACATCATGCAAGAATTCTGTGGAAAAAGGGAAGGAACATTGCCACACAGAAAATCTAATATAATCATAATATAATCATTAGCCTGCTTAAATGCATGGATCGTGATAATACTCCTCCCTGTGCTTACAAAGAGCAGCCTCCTAGAAGAAAAAAAACTTAAAAGAAACCTCACAAAATAAGTGCTTACAGAAAATACACAGTTCACATCTCAGACCTACTGAGACCAGCTCTGGCCTGCAGCTCCAGTACATGTAATCACAACTGTAGCATACAGCAGAGAAAATTTAAAGTCCCTTCAGGTAGGCTGGTCCTGAGCCACTTCAGGAGACAAAGGTCAAAACAGAGGGTATGAATTTCACCTCTGTTCTTGCTGGCGACAAGTGCACTTCCAAAGCAATTGGTATAATGCACTGTGCTCCTTGCATGACACATTACTTAATAATTGCACGGCTGCATTTCAAGTCACCTTCAGTTCACAGTAGTTTTTAGTTGTGACTTGACATCCAGAGTGGGTTACAGTTATCCTGCACTTGAGATAATGAAGGTATAGATTATAGTTGAGAGCCCACATCAAACAAATGAGGTCACACGTCCTGACTCGATACAGATCACCATTATAAACTTGGTCTCATATAACATTACCATCAAAACGGTGCCTTGGCTTGTTCAGTGCACTTACCAGAACTCAATTTGCCAGCATTGGAGATCATGTTCCCTTTTGCTGATGAAGTTGCAGTTTAATTTTCTCACTGCACCGGCTGACTCCCCCACAGCACCCAGCCTTGCAGACGCAGGCAGACTTACTTGGGTGCCCTGTCTCTGAGTCAGCACTCCATCTCACGTGCACACTACGCTGCCTGCACAGCAGCAGCAGCAGGGAGATGTCCCTGCTGCACAGAGGGGAAACTGAGACAGCAGCAGGAGGCTAAGACTTATCTTGAACAGATCGCAAACAAGCAGCAGTGGAGGAAAGAGACTTAAATGAGATCTTTTCCTGTATGCCAATAGCATACAGGCTTCAAAAGCAGTGCATTATACTTCCAAGCAGAAAGATAGCACTTAATCCAGCACAAAAGATTTCTTAATGCTAGATTAGGCAACCTAAACATAGTACCCTGCAGGGTAAGACACAAGACAGACCAGACAGTTTCCTTGTGATCATGGGACATATATACATATATATGCAATACTGTCTTCTACAGTGCCTGAGTTTCAACCATGGCACAAACCTTAGCACATGAATTTTGTTGTATTTACTCTTCCTTACAGAAAAACTAAAATACAGGCAAATTACATAACTTAAGGAATTGTAGAGCTTTTATTATTTCCTTTTTACATTACTGATGTCCCTAAGCTCCCATCAAATTTTGGCCAGCCAGAAGCACGGAACATTCACAGCAACTTCAGTACATTTATTACTGTGATTCTAGTTTATGATGCATCACCAAGAGTAAATCACTTTTCCTCATTTCTGGAGACCAGGCTTTAATAGTCCAGCAGCTCTTGACTGGAAAGAAAAGGGTTAAGTTACCCCATAGTGCTGTCCAGCCCTTCAGAAGAACCTCAACCATTTGGAGAGATGGGCAGAGAAGAACTGTCTGAAGTTCAGAAAAGGCAAATGCTGGGTCCTTCACCTGAGGAAGAATAACCTCCTGCACCAGCACAGGCTGGGGGCCGAGCTGCCAGCTCTGCAGAGAAGGACCTGGGGGTACTGGTGGAAAACATCTGTCCATGAGCCTGCAGTGCCCTCATGGCCAAGAAGGTCAAAGGTGTCCTGGGCTGCATTAGGAAGGACATTGCCAGCAGGCTGAGGGAGGCGATCCTGCCCCTCTCCTCCACCCTGGTGAGGTCATGTCTGGAGCGCTGTTTCATTTTGGGGCTCCTCAGCACAAGGGAGACATGGAGCTCCTGGATTGGGCCCAGGAGAGGACTACAAGGGTTATTAAAGGCCAGGATCATCTCTCTTATGAAGAAAGGCTGAGGGAGTTGGGCCTGTTCAGCCTCAAGAAAAGATACGTGAAAGGGAACCTTCACAATATCTATATCCGAAGGCAGGGTGCCAAGAGGATGGATCCNATTAGGAAGGGCATTGCCAGCAGGCTGAGGGAGGCGATCCTGCCCCTCTCCTCTACCCTGGTGAGGTCATGTCTGGAGCGCTGTGTCATTTTGGGGCTCCTCAGCACAAGGGAGACATGGAGCTCCTGGATTGGGCCCAGGAGAGGACTACAAGGGTTATTAAAGGCCAGGATCATCTCTCTTATGAAGAAAGGCTGAGGGAGTTGGGCCTGTTCAGCCTCAAGAAAAGATACGTGAAAGGGAACCTTCACAATATCTATATCCGAAGGCAGGGTGCCAAGAGGATGGATCCAGGCTCTCCTTGGTGGTGCCAAACAATAGGACAAGAGGCATTGGGCAGGAGCTGGTACACAGGAATTTCTGTGGGAATATGAGGAAAAACTTCTTTACTGTGCTGGTGACCAAGCACTGGAACAGATTGTCCAGAGAGGTTGTGGAGCCTCCTTCCCTGCAGATATTCAAGAACTGTCTGAACACAATTCTCTGCCATGTGCTCTAGGACAACCCTGCTTGAGCAGGAAGGTTGGACCAGATGTGTACCCTTCCAACCTGGCCCATTCTGTGACTCTGTGAAATTGCAGAATCTACCAACAGCTCCCTAACTGGAGCCATAAGGAATAAAAGTATGCAGCAAAGGCTAGGACTGGAGCTGGCAGACCCCCAATGACTGCACTTTGAAAGGTCCTCACCTCCTCAGCAACCCTCCCTGTACACTTTTCACTTGGTTTTCAGTGTAGAAGGGGTAAATTTTGGGGCTGCCTGACAGCATACTCAGCTGGTGTGTGTACCCTAAGGAATCTGCTGGCCCTTGGTGCATTCCAGTTGTCATTTGCATGGTTGAAGTCAAAGAATATTGTATGACAAATACTGGCGTGCAAATACCCCAAACACAATGACAAGGGAACATCAGATTTAGACATATAAATGTGGATGAAACAGGAGGGCAAAATTTATAATCCCTCTTCCCTGTTCTTCTGCCTGGAAATATGTCTTCTGCTCTTCAGTTGTAGCTCTGCTGGCCTTGTGCCAACATACTGCTATCCTGCTTTTATTCTTCAGTGAAAATAGTCTACTGATTTCATCTGCTACTCCTGCTTATACATTGCCTTTATTTCTTCCTGAGAATCAAATAATAGTACTGTCCTTCCGAGACAGGAAGATAGACTGGGTAATGATTTTCATTGCTTGCCAGGTTCCTTTCACTGAAGATTTTGACAAGTCTTCTGGTAATGAGCGAGAAAACATCTGCAATACTCTTCCATCCTGCTGTCCCCAAAGGAGGGACTTCATGTGCTATATGCTTATATTCAATTGGGTCCTAAACTTCCGTAGTGCAAACAAAATGAGCTCGTTACCTGAATGAAAACTGACCCCATGTTCTTTGCTAGGACACAGATTACCAGAAGTAGAAAAATGTATTCTCAGACATTTGAAAAAATACCTTTAATTGAGGAGCATGCCTTGATTTTTATATTTGTTCACACAAGTGTTGCTAAGAAATCTCATCATACTGAGCAGCTTGTCACTTATAAGGCTGTAGCTACAAAGCACTGCTCCAAGAGTAAGAGCTAATATAATTGCACAGCTCTGGGTTGTTTGGGGTTTTTTCCAAATTCCCTCATGAAATTGTGTGATATTTTCAATATACAGAAAGGCAAACCAAAGGAATCAAAATGACTTTTGGGGGCATAGAGCTCCTACCTTGCCAAATTTCATCTTGTTTACTACCTACTGCTTTGGTGCTGGGATTGTATCACATCTTGAAGTATATTATTATGGGAAGAAACTTTCTTTACTAATCATGACTGAAAAAAGAAAAAAATCTGAAGTCTTCTGTGAAATTTATGCAAAAAAAAACCCCCTATGAATCAGAAAATGCAACTGGGGCAAATGGAAGTTTCTAGAAATGACTAATACATGAAAATATTTCTAGCAAGGGAAATATTTAAGCATTGTTAGCCAGACTTGGAACTGCTGCACCAGCGTATGCAAGCTTGCTTTATATTTTACTTCGGAATAAAATCGCAATTATTTATAATCCACACTATTATCCATGTTGGTGCCCTCTTGTATTTAGTGGTTGTTTTTTTGTTGGGTTTTTTTTTTTTTGGTTTGGGGTTTTTTATTCAGCTATATTAAATTGAGCTTTCATCTGATTTTGACTTTGGGCTACTTGGTACTTTTTTAATTACATGACAGACTGTCCTTTCTTAATCACAGCTCATGAGGTGATCCCTTAAAAAATAAAGTTCTATTACAAGAACACAGAACACAGCTCACTGTTAGAAAACGTATATTCATATATCTACAGCTGAAGGCAGTTTTCCGCAGATTGTCACTGTGCAGCTACAGGAAGAGAGGGAACATTTCTTCATTATATTATCACTATAATTAGGGTCATACTAGGCACAGAATAAGTATCCCTTAGGATTGGACAGTGATTCCAAATTCTTTTTTTTTCTTCCTAAAAATGATAAATGCAAAACATTTTAAGTAGCTGTTGTTCCTTTTTTATCTAGGGTACATGGGCAAAATCCATCACATTGTTCTTTTATGAATTGACCATTTAGTTCAGAAATTCTAAAATGCCTTTCACAGACAGACATTGTTTGTTGGCAAGGATTATATTCCGAGTTATGATGGTGGATATTGTTGGAGACATGCAGCCTATTTATCTGTATGACACTTGGTCCTTTCCTCTCATCTGTAACATAATCCATAATTGAAGATTTACAGGAGAAGTTTTAGAAAAATTAAACTTTCAACTTCTATTGGATAGTACCACAGATCCATTATTTAGCATTACCTGCTAAAACAAAGCCCAAGACACAAAGACATTGATTTCACATTGCCCAAATTAAAAATCGTGGCTCTGTATGTAGTTTACAGAGCATGACAGGTCAGACTGGTATCTGAAGGAGCTCTCTGATTTGCTTTCTGAAGATGTCTGTTTGACTAGAAAGGGAAGTTACAAGGGCTGATGGCTAAACCTACATAAGAAAAAGTTCCATGTTTTGGAGAAGATTCTGATGCAAATTAGGATAGCCTCAAGGTAACTATGCTAAAATCTGAGTTTGTTATTGGGGCAACAACTGTCCCAATAACAAATCTATGCAAGGCAGAGATTATCTTTCTTATGAAAACAGCAAGGGAAGAGTTAGTTGGGCAAGGGGGTGGTTGCTACTGTCATGATGTTAAGATTGTGATATGCAGATTTTTGGAATGTTCTTTCCATTCACAGTTGCAGTCATACAGTTAAGCAAAATGGATTGCCATCCTGCCCTTTGAATTGGCCCTTCAAATCCTTGTGTTTTCCTGCCTCCCTAAGATAGGAAGGGATTAAGGGTGACTGACAGCAGAAAAAAATTATGCAGCCACATATATGTTAATCTTGCCATCTTTTCTGCCGGATTTGGAAGGAGAGGGATATTTATAACTGCTCCTTTGTCTTGCTTTTGGACTAGCCACTGATTTCCCAGCACCCTAGAAAACATTTCTAAAGGTCTGGGACAGAAAAATAATTCTTTCAAGACAACTAATCTCTCCATTCATGTCACTCATATGAAAGCAATTCTACACCCGTAATATTGGCTAGAATATTTGGTCTTGAGGCTCAGGCCAGGCAAAGACTGGGAGGCTCTGATAAACATTTCCTTTATCACAGTCTGAACTAACCCAATTTAATGTAACATTTGAAATTAAATCAGTGTTTGCATGTTGGCAAACTTGGGACAGCAGCCTCTCTCTGGTCAGAGGCTGCAAAGGGGTTTCTTTTGACCTTGAACACAACAAAGGTCTCATCTGAAGGCCTTGAGAGGGACTCAGAATCTTGCCTTGTAAATCTGACTAAATAACTGTCATTAATTCAAAGATGTCAACCTGATTCATAGGAGGTGAGATACAGGGGAGGTTAAACAATAAGTTAAAGCCTCTTCATTTCTCAAAAAAAATACTCCAAATCCCCTCTAACATTTGTTCTACATCATGTATGTTCATCATTGCTAGATGTCACTTTTTCAGAGTTTAGCCTCAGAATGCTGTTACCTCTGAATCTGAAACAGACCTTTATCTTTCTCCATTCAACCCTATGCTAGGTACCAAACAGGAAAAGTAATCTGCCACATGTTGCTAGCCATCATCGTTTGCTATTACTACTTTTTGGCATGGCCATATTGGATACCATGACAACATATTCTGCAGAAGAATGACAGGACTTAGAGGGAACAAAATGAATGCACTTTGTTCACTTACAACTAAGTATGACCACTTCAATTTTTCACTTTATTAATATTTTAAATACATAAAGACCCTTTTGTCCTAATGGGTTCCAAAGCAAACCATTAAAAAAAGAAATAGGAGAGATTTAGATATTACTCCCCATAATTGGATTATATGTTTCTTGCTTCTGTGTTAAATTACTGCAGCAATTCAGCCTACAGATGACCAAAGTCTCTGATTTCTCAGTTGAGAAAGTCTTTTCTTTGAGCAACAGACTTGTAATTGTAGCACAGAATTTGTCAAAAGATCCATTCTATCCTCTGATGAATTAAACTCATAAAAGATGCAAGAACACTTTTGTGCT
This sequence comes from Promerops cafer, assembly GCA_013398275.1. Taxonomy (NCBI): domain Eukaryota; kingdom Metazoa; phylum Chordata; class Aves; order Passeriformes; family Nectariniidae; genus Promerops; species Promerops cafer. The sequence goes on along the minus strand of VZSE01006029.1, from coordinate 1,397,420 downwards.
GCTGATAGTGACAGCACTGGCTCTGCAGATGTCACTGTTGCTGTCACTTTGCCCCACATAACTCGGTCAGTCTTGGGTATCTTTCCAGAAACTAGCACAAAGCCTGATTCAATCTTTCCCTTTTAAACGTGGCCTTTATGGTACATGGAATTATAGCAAGCAGGAAAAGAAGGATGTCATTTGGAGAGAAATTTCTAATTAATTTATATTTTCAATGTCTGAACTACAGTTGCAGCAAACTACTGGTCCTTAATTTGGCCTTTTGGGGTCAAGTCCCCAGCCAGTAGGCTCAGTGTGAAGTGCTGACCGATTTAGAACAAGAATATTTGAAAGACCAATATAATAGAATCACAGAATCACTAGGCTGGAAGAGACCTTTAAAATTATCGAGTCCAACTCATTCCCTAACACCATCTCAACTAAACCATGGCACCGAGTGCCACATCCAATCTTTTTTTAAACACATCCAGGGTTGGCGACTCCACTACCTCTCCAGGCAGACCATTCCAGTATTTTATCACTCTTCCAGTAAAAAACTTTTTCCTAACATCCAACCTAAATTTCCCTTGGCCCAGCTTGTGTCCTCTCATTCTGTCAGTTGTTGCCTGGAAAAAGAGACCAACCCCCACATGACTACGACCACCTTTCAGGAGGTTGTAGAGAGTGATAAGGTCACCTCTGAGTCTCCTTTTCCCCAGACTAAACAACCCCAGCTGCCTCAGTTGTTCCTATGCAATTATATTCTAAAGGTCCCATGTTGTAAGAGGCTAGCAGAATAGCTACAGGTCTTCACAGCATCCCTCTGGACAAGCTGTCTAACTGAGGGATGAGCAGTCCATAGGGTGAAGAATTGGCTGAAAGGCAGAGCTCAAGGTGTTGTAGTGAAAGGGGCTACATCTGGCTGGTGACTGCTCACCAGTGGCGTTCCTCAGGGCTCAACTTTAGGGGCAGGTCTGATCCATACACTTACCAACAGCATGGAGTTGGGAGTTGAATGCAGCATTAGCATTAGCTGATGATACCAATCTGGGAAATGCTGCTGACTCTGATGAGGAACAAGAGACCTTGCAGACAGGTAGATTAGAGCATTGGACAGTGATTAATAGGATGAATTTTAACAAGCTGAAATGCTGGGTTCTGCACCCAAAACAGAGTAACACTGGGCACAAGTATAAATTAGGAGAGGAGTGGCTGGAAAGAGCCCCACAGAAAGAGGTCTGGGGGTGCAGGTTGACAGGATGCTCACCAGGAGCCAGCAGTGTGTGTGCCCTGGCAGCCAAGCCATTCAGGGATGCACCAAACACAGCATCACCAGCCGGACAAAAGAGGCAATTATCCTGCTGTATTCAGTGTTGATGTGGCTTCAGCTTGAGTGCTGTGTGCAGTTCTGAGCCCCACAGCTCAAAAAGGATGTGGAAGGTCTTTGGATGCATCCAGAGGACAGCAGCAAAGCTGGTGAGAGGGCTGGAAGGCATTTCCTGTGAGGAGCAACCAAGGACTTTGAGATTGTCTAGTTTGGAGAGAAGCAGGCTGCGGGGTGACCTCATTATTCTCTTCAGCTTCCTGAGGATGGGAAGTGGAGAAGGACGTGCTGATCTCCTCCTTGGTATCCAGTGATAGGACATGTGGGAATGGTTCAAAGCTGTGCTGGGAGAGGTTTAGACTGAACATCAAGAAACATTTCATTACTGAGACGGTGGTCAAGCCCCAGAAGAGGCTTCCTAAAGAGGTGGCCGATGCCCCCAGCCTGTCAGAGTGTAAGAGGCATTTGGACAGTGCCCTTAACAGCATGTTTAAGTTTTGGTCAGCCCTGAATTGTTCAGCCATTTGGACTAGATGATCACTGTAGGTCCCTTCCAACTGAAGAAGCCCAGTCTATTCTTGTCTGTTCTAAGGGGAAATCAAATTATATTTACAAATACTCTATTTTATTCAGGATTTGAACTGAAAGAAAGAGATAAAGGGGAGCAAGCAGTCATGGTTTATTTGTTTTTTGGAAATGTGACAGGCAATACAGGTACCCATGCAAGCAATGGTATGAGGGTTTTTTATACATCTCAAGTTAATATACCTCTATTTTTAAATTTGACACTTGCAACATTTAATAGGCCTGACAGGAGAAGCTGAACTATTAAGAGTCTCATTTACCTGATGCAAATTGCTCCAGGAGAAGTTACTACAGAAGACTTAGTTACTCGCAAGTATAATCTAATGAATACTCGAAAGGATTTTGCATAGGGATAGGAGAACTCTTACATTAGCTAAAGAAAGAATATTTAGAGAAGTCTGAGAGGAAATGGCACAGAATTACAGCAAAAAAATCCATTTTCACAGGATCAAGAAGAGCTAGAAGATTAATGAAGAGCTAGAAAATGGCATTAATTACAACATGAGTAAAAAGGAGAAGGTAGAATTCAGAAATAGTATAATGAAAAACTAAATTTACATACTGTTCCAAGAAAGCCTGTCAGCAACCAAAACCAGATGAAATAAAATAAACCAGTATAGAATTACAGCTCCTTGTAAATGGACAGGTAAGTCAGTTAAAATCAGTTTGATTTATCATAATAAAGGTTGGATTTGATCAGGGTATCCTGGATAACTGAAAAATGTGAGTGTTAATTCTGTGAAAGGTAGATTTGGGACCAGTGACTGAGATACAGGGATACAGAGTAGTATAATCCCAAATGCCATGCAGAAGAATAACATGTGAACAGGCACAAAGTGAAAAACACTGACACATAAAATATTGTGAATAAATTAGGATTACTAATTTAGTTGGAAATATAAGAGGGAAAGATGAGGGTTGGTGGGATACTGGGGCCCATGGGAAGATGATTTTATATGGATATGGCTAGAAAGTTTGGAGAGTAAAGAAACAGTGTGCCAGATTGTCAGTGGACATAAATATATCAAAAAAAGTATAAAGGGAAATCTTTTTTTAATTAAGCACCATTGCTACTGAGCTAGTTATTAATTGTTCCCAACTGGGCTTGGCACTAGATCAATAGCTACAATGTTCCTGAAATTATAAACACAGTACAGTAAAGAACAGCAAGTACTATGACTGTAGTTCACTAGTGTGGTATCAAAACTGAGTTTGCTAAGAGTGTGGAATATGTTCTTCATCAGTCCATGTCTGGGTTTGAGAGGAAGTGTGTTTTTGGGAAGTTTTAGTCAAACCAATCAGTGGTCAGATTTGAATATTGACACCTGGTGTGACCACTGAAGACATGAGTCACCTCTGAGGACACACAAGGTTAAAAGCAGAGAATTCCCAGAGGTCACTCTCTTTTGCACCAACCACCCAGCAGAGGTGCACATCTCCTCCCCGCCCGGCCACAGACTGGGTGGGGGAGGGGAAGCCATGAAGGCCCAGGCTGAGGTAGGCCGGAGCTCCAGAGAGAGAGAGGGTGGAAGGGAATGGAACCGGGCCAGCCCTGCAGGACCAAGGGGTGGAGAAACACCGAGATGGGGTTTTCTTCATCTCCCCTGCCCCGCCAGAGGAAAAGAGAGCGAGCCTGTGCCGGCAGAGGAGGCGGCGGGGCAGGGGGGGTGATGCCCAGCATGTGGGAGTGCCACCGTGAGATCTCAGTGCCCTGAGGGCAGCGGAGCTCGGACTTTTAACCCTTTCCTGGGTGAAGGGAACTTTGTGAAACATTAGTCCTCCTGGCTGGTGGTTTGAGAGAAAAGAGAGACAGTCTGGGACCTGAGGTGTTAAGAGGAAGATGTAGAGAAGCTGAAGTGGGAGGAGATGATGGAGTGGCTTTTTTAGCTGGACTTTTCTTGTACAGCCATAGACTGAACCAAGTTACCTGTAATACATTTAGGGGGATGTGATGGCTTGAGCCAAGAGAATGACCTGCTGTAATGACACCATATAAAGGAGTGGAGTGAACAGAGGAAGATGAAGAGGGCGTGGTGGTGCCCTCCGTCTTCAGGGAGAAGAAGAGCTCTGTTCTCGAGACCCTCGGCCCCAGGGGATGAACAAATGGGGGGGACTGTTGTCCCAAAAATGAGACACGGTTGGTTTTTTTTGGCACTTGGCAAAGCATCCTTGAAGAAGCCTGTGAGCAGTTTCGGTCCATGGACGGTGGTGAGAGCACTGTACATGGAAGGAGGATGTCACGATGGCAGATTTTCTCCAGGCGGTGCCACGTGCGACATGGAAACATGGGAGGTTTCAACCGTGTTTCATGGGGAGGACTTTGGTACAAGAGAGACTCCTCTCTCCCCTGATGGACTGAGAATTGATTATCTAAGTGGTGGTAACTTAATCAGCTTTCCAAAGTTTTGTCTCACTGTGGTTTGGTGGAAATTGGGTGGGAGGAGGAGGAAGAATGTTTAGAAGGTTTTCATTCTGTTTCCTGTGTGTTCCTGATTTTAGTATAAGTTAATAAAGTTTTTTTTCCCTCTCTTTCAAAGTTTGAGCCTGCTCTGCTCTGTTCCTGGTTGCATCTCACAGCAGTTAGTTGAAGAAAATACATTTTCATGGGGGCACTGGCATTGGGCCAGCGTCAAACCATGACAGTCCAGCACTTGTGGACATCATTACGTTCTGATAATTTAGACAGACTGAAAAGGAAAGAGAAGTGTCTCCCCAGAAACAGTCCATAGTGTGGCAGGGGACTCTGGACATGGTTATTGAAAATTTAACAGCAGTATTTTGGAGGAATGCTCCCTGACTCAAGAAGAGAAAATTAAACATAGTAACCTAAAGATTTTAAATATTATGCTGTTGTTATTTTAAAAAGGCAATATTACTGGTAAGTTTACAGATATGAAATTATACTGGACACTCAGCACATACAGGTTGAATCTATCTGGAAAAAGTAAGAATTTGTGTCTTGTATTACCAACACAGAGAATAGCTGCTTTGAATAGGAAGACTTATTGGAGATGTACAGGAAAATAGCTTACAAAATCGTCAAAGCGGAGTATTCTAACGTCTTTGAAGGTTTAAAATGGATCCTGAGTCTGCCTGTTCTAGTGAGAAATGTGACCAGTAGCCTGTAGAGGACACTTAACAATATCTTACCTAATATATGAAATTATCAAGGAAAACAAAAAATAATGATAAAGTATACCAAATTCAGACTCTGAGAAGCTGCAGAAAAACATAATGGTATGCAATAGATGCCTCGAATCCAGGCCTTTCAGCAGGTAAATCTTGCTTGTCATCCTTAGACCCAGAAAAAGCCTACCATTAAGGGTTAACAGTTGAACAAAACACCATCTTTTTAACAACAAAAGCCCTGTTTGGTTAAGTAAATATACATGAAGATTCTAAAAGTGGGTAAAAATATCATGCAAAACTTCAGGTTGAGATATGTATTTCAGTGTGGAACAGCTTTATTGTTGTCCCATCCTTAACTGATGATTATGTGGTATGTCTGAAAAATGTTACAGCCATCGTAAGAACATCTGGAACTTGGTGACTCTTCAAAGAAATCTCTGCTTAACAGAGAGGTGGCCTGAAATCCACCCTTATATCAGGGATTTGACATTCATTGGCATAGTATTAAGAAGTTAAAGTTGCTAACATGCTTGCATTGCCCCTGTTATGATGATATCTGAGCTTTCCATAATCTTGACAATATTTGAGAAAGTGTGCAAGAAGGTGCTAACCATAATATTTACCAAGGAAACAACAAATCTGTTACAGCAGTAAATTCAAGTCACAAGCTAATGTCCCAGGTCTTAAAACAACTTTCCACGATATGGCCTAAGTGAATTTAAACTCTCCATCCTAAAAGTATAAGTCCACTTTTAAGTGAAGTTTTGGAGAAAGAGAGGCTGGCAGTTATAAGCTTCTTTACTGTTTTTACATTATTTAACCAGAAGATGTGACTGGGGGCATGATAAGAATGATCTTGACACTTCTTTCTGTAGAATAAAAATAGATTTTGTAATATAGGCCTCTCAATGAGCACAGAATATTGCAAAAGAGACACTGACTTCAGTAACCTATGCTAGCCTAAATTGTTCATTTTGATAGTCACTCAAGAAGGTGATGGTTCAGCCATGACTGCTGACCTTCCTCAAGGTTTCTTCTAAATAAGTCAAAGCAAACTCTGCAAATATCTAGAAGAAATGCAATGTCAAAACAGTGTGCTTCAGAATAAGTGTTAACATATATGGCTAAATCAAATTAACCTGCACCAAAGATTAAACATCCTTGTTCTGAAATGCATAACAGTCCTTGTATTTATAAAGGGAACTGAGCCAAAATAACCTTGATAATTTCTATGGATTTGAGAAGGAGAACACAAACATACAGCTGCTTAAAATCAGTGGTCAGCAGTCAGTGTTGGTCCATGGAAACAATGAAAAGCCAATACTGTGTTAAATGAAACATCAATCATTTCAGTTCTAAGATTTCACATCTGTTCATTCATTAACTGCAAATCATGGTTTGGGGAAAGCAGATCTGTGTTCTGAAGTACCAAATCACCATAGTTATTTAACTGCAGTGGTGTTGGGGAGGTTGTTAATGGTTATCTCAGAATTTCTTTTTTGCCATTAGCAAGAGCATCCAAAGACTGAAATGGTAGCTGGTAGGAAACAACTGCAGTGAAGTTAGGTTTTAAAAGCCAATCATGTTATTCAGATCACTTTCACTCGCAATAAAATAATTACAGTAAAGCAGGAATAAGCTCCACAGAAGACTAAATGACAGGGGTTACTATAGCTGCTATTTACACAGACAAAGTCTGAAAATATTTTATGTAGCTATTATTCACATATACGATCCTCTCAAACATTCAGGCTTCCTGAACGGTGTTGGAGTTGAAAAAAAGAAGATACTGCAAATTGAAAAAACAATACCTAGAGGAAGCTGTTAGTTGGGAGACAGACATCACTCTTTAGTACATGCAAAGACAAGCCTGTTTTTTCCCTTGATGTTCACAGATAGGTTTATTGCCATTTAAACTCTCAGGAATTCCTCCTTCCCAGCTCCAGGATCACTTAACATGCCAGGGAAAGTACATGAGCCAAAATGTGTCTTCAGGGAAGTGTTATGCTGCCCTGAACAGTTGACTGTTCCAACATTTAGAATTTATGGTTCTGTCATTACAGAAGACATGTAAACCATCAGGATCCGTGAAGTCTTGAGGGTATGTTCAGTCCATTTTAAAAAAAAAAGGAGCTCTTAGTAAATTTCAAGTAGTTTTTTTCCTCTGTTTCTCAGTGGAGGCTGCTATATGCAAACTACTCCACAGCCAATTCTTAACCTTCCTGGAGTAACTGCGGCTCTAGGAAACGTTTGCATGCTGCCACAATCCATGTGGTTAAAGTAGATAAATTATTCAGTGAAGTATATTTTCCATATTCAAATCTTGTCAAAGCCTGCTACTTAAGAAGCAGATTCTCTAAAACAGACCTTTGCACTCTGGTTCCAGCAGCTCCTCTTTCCTGTGGTTACTAGCAACTCTCTAGAAAAAGGCTCTCTCTCAGCTTTGCAATTTCTTATGAATTTAAGTGATTCTTACAGTCTCCTTACTTCCCTATTTTTCATTTCTCAGTCATAACAAAAAGTATTGTACCAAGCTTCCATTCCCCTTCCACAGTTCTGTCTTGAGGAAAAAAGACTGAGAAACTCTCACTGACCTTGTTCCACCACTGGAGGAGGGCTCTGGAGAACTCACTCCCCCTTTAATCCAGCACTTCCACAAGTTAGCCTTCTCTGATGAGGGATTAATTTTGCCCTTGTACCTCCTTCCTTTCAGCAGTGGATCACTAGTCAAAGTCAGATGTAAAGACCATTATTGTTTGGTGAAGAATTCAAACAGCTCTATTCAAGTCTAAAATCTGGTCTTGCTTCAGCATCTGGGGAAATTTGCCAGGGGCTTACCTGATTTACTTTGACAGATTTAGATGCTTAGTCAGTAGTCTAAGTTCAAGACACACTAAATACACCCTGAGCCATGCTCATCACCTGTAACCGAAATCTGAAATCCTTGTGTTGATGCTCCTCAGTTACTTTTAAGGCATTTAATTCTCTATGTGCACCTTGCTCTCCTCAATGTACTCTCTGTGATGATAAGTTTATCTTTATTGCAGTATCTACTATTTCCTCCACAAAGAGGCAGCAGTTTGTAAAAAGTATTGTATAAATATTGCATACTGCAAAAAGTACCAGAAGTACCTGTTATAAAACAGTTTGAAAATTAGATTCAGGATGAATGGAAACACAGAAAACTGGGTATTTTCAGAAGAGTGGGATAAGGAATATATATTTTTTTCTGACAGAAGAAAAGATTTTCCCATAAATAAAGATAATAAACTACTTTAAAGTAAGGTTCAGCAAAGTACTCTTTCTTGGTCAAAACTGGTCAGTTTGTCACTTCAAGTCTATTTTTCTCTAAAACTCAGCCAGATCACACACATTACTAAGCATCAGTTAGACATGCGACTCTCTTTTGCAGAAAAGGTAGAGCTTACCTTATTTATACAAAAATGTATGGAATTTACCTCAGAACATATGGGCAAATATCTGCTTACTGCAAGTCTGGTATTTAAACATATTTGATCTTTATCTGAGGTGTAGGATAAAAGGTATGCCTGTTTTAAGAGACATTCACAAACTTAGTGATTGTAAAGCTGAACTACTGAACTATTCCAAACGATGAGACAAATCCATGTTCCAAACTGACTTATATAAAATAAATATTTCCCATTGTTATTACGGCAAAATTTTCATCTAAGAAAGTACATGCAGAGAAAATCTTTATTATTTTTTCATAATTTAAATGCAAATTACTGACAGAAATATCAACTTATTAAGATGAAACCTGAAAGAAGACACAGAATGAATGGAATATTCAGTAAGCCATCCAGTTAATGTTCAAAAAGATCCCAATTACACTTTTTTTCCCAATAAAAGTGGAAAAAGAAGCAGGCTTAATTCAGACAAATAAAGGAATAATTTACTGGGAAATGGCAATAAGACTGTGAATATCTGTATGGCCCCTTTATTTTGGAAACTGGCCCATTTGTATAATTGATCTGTAGTTATCTTTCCTTTTTCTTTTCTTCTTCCTTTCAGTGTCTAGTGTAATCAACATATTTTTTCCAAAACAGTTGTTTTTATTTTATACATGACATTATACTACTTAAACTGAGCATTGCATCACTTTCTCCATTTACATTTGCCATAAATATTATAATTGTCCTAAGCCTTTCTATGCGTTTTCTCTGCTTCACCTGACATTATACTAGAGGAACTATACATTTTCGTTGCTTTCAATTGAGGCAACAGCTTTAATACCTTGATTTGAGTCATCAGGATACAAATATTTTGATTTCTACTTAGTCTAAGTCACATGAATACCTTTCTGGGGAGGTTGGCTGTTTCACTTCTTTCTGTGCCAAGACAAGTTGCATTCCCAAGACATGGCAGAATTTTATTGCATCCCTTCAGCATGGTAAGTCTGATGCAACATGGCAGCACCCCATTTACTAAGCAGATAAAGACCAATTAACTCTGTGTTACACAGAATATACACATGAGAGAGGATGAGAGGATGGCTATGGCCTGACTGCTACTGCTGAAAGAATTTATCAGGTATGGTCATGGTCACTCTTTTTGTCAGGGACTGCTCTGCTTTTCCCCTTCATGCGGCTGGGTTCACATGCATGGTAAGAACTATGGACGATTTCCACATAACTGCTGCTCATGGAAAAATTAATTTAAGCTCTTGCCTGTATGCCCCTATTGTCTCTGTCAAAGAAAACCACTACAAGGAGTAGGGTCCCAATCCCTACAGGACATAAGGTAGCATGCTGAGTCCATATGGCCTTAGCCAGTTGTTAAATGGCTGATTTCCTAAAAGGAGGAAGTTTGGGGTTTGTTGCTGAAATACTAGATTACTTTTCATAATCTGTAGACCACTCCGTGCTCATCCTTCCTAAAGTACTATATACTGTGCATTTCTTTCCCACAGCACCAAGAAATTCTGTGAAAGACTGGTCATCTTTACTTTTAAAAACATGGGAAGAAAATACCGTGACTGAAATTGTTACCTAGAAAGCCATTTTGTCAATTTTCATGTAATTTTTGACTATGGAACAGGAATTAAAGTCACTCTGAACAAAATTAAGAAAATAGGATCAAGATACACAGCAGGAAAAAAGAAGGTAAAAAGGGATAGGCCTTGAAGGACTGTCAACACACCACAGGAAAAGCTTTGTGGTGTTGAGGGCTTGGCACTGCCACAAACTGCAACCTATGCTAAGTAATCACAATGACATGAAGGCTGTCATAACTAAACAAGCTTCACTGCTAAAAAAAGTTGGGATTTCAGTGGTTATAGATATAATCTGAATTTAAGTTTTAGCGGACAAGAGCTTCCTTAAGTAAAGACATGCTACAACCCTTCTTTCCGTTGTGAAACAAAGAATTGAATAATCCCCCTTGTAACGTGGTAAAGTATAGAACTATAAAAGAGACTCTCTGCCAAAGAGAAATCTGATGAAAATCAACGGGGCTTTGAAGCCAGGAAAATTGCTTTTCTGCTGCAGTTTTTGCCATGAAACATAAGACAGAATACTTGACATCCAAAATTTCATACTCCTTTACATCTCATGACCATAGCAACAAGGTGTTCTCAATAAACATGTATGAATGAACACCTACACCCATTTGACATCCAAAATGAATGGAAGCTGATGTCTGGGGGACAGTGGGGTCTGCTCCACTGCAATTCATTCTCTTGAGGTTTTTTTCCATTCTAGGAGGCACTGTTTACCTTCTGCAAACAGTGTATGAATGGATAGAGGCATGTGAATTAAGAGAAAAAAATTAATATTTGCCTACCTTCTGATCTGTGGAATTAAAGATTCCCTAGCCTACAACGGAAGGCTACAATGGCACAGCTCATGTAGGCAATAACAGCTTTGGTGTGACCTTCACAGCCTGAAGACAAGTGAGGGAAATTGCGCTGAAATAACCTTAAGATGGCTAGAGTTTTAAAAAGAACACAATCAAATGAAGGAAAATACGTACAGAAGCAATGCTGCCCTCTACATCAACAATGTCTGAATATCAAAAGAGCCTACACATGTATTTTTAAAATAAAACATCTTCTGATTAAAAATATTTATGATGAAGCTTATTCAGTGGAATGCATAATGAAGAAGTACTCAAAAAAGAAATAACTCTAGTTTCATGCTATCTTGTTAGATTTTAAGCAATTTCAATAGAAACTTAAAGCCTTTAACATAATTTTAGATATGGTATCGATATAAACAGTTTTGTTAGAATTACCAGAAACTGATATTACACCTTTTAGACAAAAATGTAGGGTAGGTTATCTGCTAATATCTTGGGGGGAAAATGATCATTTCTGCAATGCTGTCCCTAAGATATCCTCTACTCAGATCCTTTAGCAACTCAGCTGACTTCCAAAGTCTTAGACAGTTCCATACTTTCTACAGCCATCAAAAAACATCAATAGGGGTACAGGAAAAAGAAAAAAAGTCATTACTACTAGAAGAGAAGAAGAAAAGAAACTTAAAATTTTACTTTTAATCATTAAATACATCTGACTAGAAAAAAAACGTGACCAAGCTTGGCTACTCCTATTCCTTTTCAAGCAAACCAGTTTTCTTAAAGTTGTCTCACTTCCTGCTGTGAGTAAACAGGAAGTCTTTATTATTATTTTCACTTCTGTGAGACTGTGTGGTAACTTTAGCTCCCACTTTCTCATTCTGAAAGCATTGCCAAAAGAACTTTTAAAAGACATCTAAAAAAAAATTAAGAAAAAAACTGTCTCTAAAGTAAAAAAAATACTGAAAATTTACCTTGATGAAAGTTTAAGTAGGCTTCTGCATGGATCTCAGACATTGTTTAGTACTACTAGTCCATGCTTTTGTGAATCTTGTTACACAAGCACATATTTTCTAATGCTCCTGAGAATAATTAAAAAAAAAAAAAAATCAACATATCTTTTCAGTTAGCTTTTTAGGCATTTCAAGGTTATTTCAAGGATCCTATTGTTTTCCCTGTTTTTATGGGCAAAGTGTATTAAAATTTATCACATACAGTCTTATCAAACTGTTTATTATTATGTCAAGGCAGTGAAAAACAAGGTTATTTGCAAGGAAAAACAGGGTGAAATGATAACAGTGGCAAAGGCCATTAGTAAATAAACAGGGATAAAGCAGACGTCATGCAAATATTTCCAGGGGAACAAGAATCTAAAATATGAATACAGCTGGAAACTCTAGAACTATACTTTACTTTTTGTTGCACTGTCTTTAGTCTCAAGATTATATTTTGAAAGCAAAAAATGCTATTAGAACTGAATTTTTCACTCCAAAAATTACTTATCAATGTAATTGAACTGTAATAAAACATTCTATAATTACAGTGACTGGAGAAATGTGGCATTTTATTTTTAATGTTTAGTCAAGAGCATTTAATTTAAGCTGTTAGTTAAATACTACACTATCCTAAAGGAATGTTTTTTCAAAATAAACTATTTTGAAAAATAGTTTAAAAGTTTAGTGATAAATAAATTTCCAAACCTCTTTTTTCACCCAATCAAAAGTACCAAGGTAAACTGTGCACACATATCCAGCTGTTAGCTGAAATCTCAGCCAAAGCTGCCTGGTCTAGGACCTGCAAAACCCAAGCCGTACATCACTCATAGACATGGATTTCTACCCACTCGACTCAGAAGTTGTCTCCAGGTTACCATGATAGGCAACACGTATTTAGAAATTCTCTTTACAAAGGCAGATCTTCATTGAGATTTAGATATATTTGACTGTCTTCTTGCAGGATCTGCTCTATATATTTATTTCCATATGAAGTGGGGTCCCATTCTCAACATTTATAATAAATAAAATATGCTGTATATTGCCTTGTTTCTTAAGTGGAATTCAAACCTAATCTTAAAATTCACAAATAAGAAAAATTATAGCATACACTTAATGTTCAGAAGAAGCATGTGCAGACAAATTGACAGGTACCAGAAAATAATATTTCCTACTCAGCATCTGTATAGAAAATTTAATTTTACAACTGAATGATTTAAGAATTTTAAGTTAGACTGAAGTGTGGGTAGAGATTTCCTTCTAACAGTTAGATGATACGACTGTACAAAATATAATTAAAGTGGTTGTATTCAAATGTTATGCCAGAGTTCTGCTTTTGTATTTTAATTTCCATTGAAAAAATCCAGTCTAATGTCTTGCTCTGGAGAGTACGTCAAGCTTTGGATGACTCCAAGCCTCTTTCCTAAATAGTATTTTTAGTGGTAAGGATCCTGCAAAATATAAGGCTTTTCTATAAACCCCAAGCGAGTTTGCTAAGTGGAAAATTCAAGAAAAAACTAAGTGACACAGAAAAAACAGCAAGTTATAGTTTTCCAAAGTGTATCCAGAAACTTTCCCAAATTTGCCAGAATATAACCCTGATACAGTCATCATAGTGAAATATTTCATCATGTGATGTAAAATCATTAACAGATGAGCAGTCACGATAACATTAACAAAAAAAAAAGTAAAGAAAAACAATCTTCTTGTTTTGGTAATTGAATTGGTATCTTGAATTGGTAATTCTTCAATATAATAATTCAATTCAAGAATCCTCTTGAACTGGTAATTCTTCAATACTGAATTACCAACGCTTCTTTTATATCAATTGGCTAATTTTTTTTTTAATAAATGAGTCTGATTACATGGTAGCCTTCAATCAAAGTATTAATGCTTAACAAGAGAAGATATTAATTTCTCTGGAAAAGGTAAATTTAGCAGGTGAGAAGTAAAAAAATGAAAAGGATTACAGTAGCTATTTGCATGCCTTTTATTAGTACTTAACATGATATATGGTACACATAACTTGGAGGAAAATAAATTTTGCATTAGTCTCTAGTTGGAGGCATCTCAGATTTGTAGAACAGCTGATAACATTCAATAAGTTAGCAGCAGTCTCTTCTCCAGCAGCAAATTAGCTTGTACTTACCATGGGGTATCATAAGCAACAAATTCTCGCACATTATCCTTGCAAGGCTCTACCACACCCCGATTCAATAACTGTCCCAAACACCGATTCAATAACTATCCCTAACCATCAGAAATGACTGAAGTACTCCACAGAGCAGCTTGGCTGCCTGGCCAACCAGCAGAGGCTGGTTATCTGTCCACGGTGCAGTTGTTGGCCCAAGCTGAGCAGCCACTGAAGTCAGTGGGGCCTTGCCCCACCAAGCTGGTTATTGCCTGGCTCTCCAGGCTGCCAAAGCACAGATAGGCAAGGCTGCCTTCCCTCTGAACTGTCAGACCCACCTGTCAGCTGTCAGACAGCTCAGCTGTGATGTTAAAGGCACCTTCCATTTCACTGGGCATTCTGCACTGTCTGTATTTTCTCCCCATCAGCAAATCTCAGTTCTACAAAACAGAATTCCCTTTTCTTATCAGATCTCATTCAATCACATCAGGCCAATTTGGCTTGTCTAGAAGTCTAGCAGATTGCATAATTTGGGAACTATGAGACCAAATCCTATCAGTGAGGTAAACATCATAGAATCATGCACATGTACAATGATAAAGTAGTTTGGGTTGGAAAGGACCTTTGAAGACCATTCAGTCCAAACTGCAATAAGCAGGGACATCTTCAACTTAATTGGGTTGCTCAGAGCCCTGTCCAACCAGGGATGGGACATCTACCACCACTCTGGGAGATGTTATCCAGTGCTTCACCAATCTCACACTAAGAAAAAATCTGTTACATATCTAGTCTAAATCTCCCCTCTCTTAGTTTAAAACCATTACCCCTTATCCTATCGCTACAGTCCCTATTAAAAAGTCTGTTACCATCAAACACACTAGAAACTTATCACCCTGGGATGTTGAGGACATTGTCAAGACTTGACCAACCCTCAGAGTAATACCCTTCATGGCTCAATCATGTAGGAATCCCCAGAAGTACTAATGGAGACTTGGAGCATGTCATGAACAAAAACAGGGCTCTGGAGGAAAGGTGAAAGACACAAAAGCCCACACAGTTCTTCTTCATCCTGCTAGTCTCAGGAGAGGCAGCTAAAGGAGGGAGCTCATCCTGAGAATTGATCCCTGTCTGCATGACTGATCTCATAGAGTGAGCTTTAGCCTTCACAACCACAGGACCCTTTGGGAGCAGTGAGGATGGCCGGACAGAGGTGGGATCCAACTGATGAGGTTATTTAGTTTGTTGGTGTGGCTGTGGGACCCAGGATGATTTTGCCTGAAAGCTAAGATGAAAAAATGAAAGCTTAGCCACTTTTCCTATTCAGCAGATGACTCTGACAGTGCCAGAACAAGGGAGGGTCCACAAGCAGATTAGGAGGAGCAGAGCTGCCCCATCCCTAGCAGCAGCAGCCTTTACTTATACTGGATGAGATCTTATCTGCTTATGGCCTGATCTCCTACAGCTTTGTCTCCAGTGGTTGAGGTCACACAAACCCATGCCAACAGCATGAATGCCAGCTGAAGGGCTTAGCTGCTGAGGAAGCGCTTGAGAAGACTTCTTTTAGTGTGAATTCTTGATTGGGTTTGACAGCTGACCCCAACTGCAGCCTTTCCTTCAGCTGAGGTACCCTGCTCCATCCAGATGCCAGATTTCATGATCACTATTAGGGCAGAAAACAGAAGCCTAACTTTCATAGGAAGCAAGGCAAAAACCTGCTTCTCTGATAAAACTCATTCTGTCTAGGAATTGTTTATTAACAGAAAATTACTTGCAAATAAAATAATAGAGAAATGACTGTTTTCAGTGTGGAGAGGGTTTTTAAACTAGGAGAAAATTTCACATGCCACTTTTCAGTGTTCTGTCCTGTCCATGCAAGACCTATTCAATACTGCCATGAACAGTCTGGGTAACAAAATGGCAGAGATAATATGAAAAGAGAAAAAAATTAAATATTTTTGCTAAACTGAGTGGCCATGATCAAAATTATTGAAATTTAGCAAGGGGAAAAACAGTGCTAATAAGGAGATACCAAGTGCATGGATACATTTGAGTAGTAACTGTCTAGAATAGGGATCTAGTATCAAAAATTAAATTCAGATGTTGTTGATCAAAAAAAAAAACACATGTTCAGAGAGGGGCAAGACTGGAGATACTCATTTGCCAGTTTTGAGGTGATGAAGCTGGTTAGAGACACATGAGAACTGCTGTTTTGGGCTCTACACTTAATAAATAGTGTTGAGAAATTAGGAGAAGTACAGAGGAGAAAAGAAAATAGGAGGCAGACATCTGACAAGTGGTCATTGAAAATGTGAATTTTTCATGTGGAAAAGGTAGATATGTTTATAATATATAAAGGAGCTCCTTCCTCTTTATAGTGTTTGGGGGGGAGGTTTGCACATCCACAGTAGACAGGATTTTTTTTTTTTTTAAGCTTCATTTTGGGTTTCAGGTCATGAAATATGACAACAGGATTTGGCACAATCAGCTTTATTGAAGGTTTTTACAAGTAAGTTGGATGCACATCTGTTAGAAGCCATGTAGGTCGATGTTGTCCAAGCTGTTGAGCACAAACAAAAACCTCTGTAAAGTTAAGACAAACACCTTTTACTCCCATTCTACCAGACAGCCAGAAGGAGAGTAAAATGTGAGTTTAAATGAACAATGTGCCAATGGCTCTTGAACAGTACCCCCAGCCCACAGTCATCAAACAGCTGAGCTGAAGGGAATCCCAAAGCATCATCAGTATGATCTCACTGGAGTGTCCTGCCACATTTACCCTTGCCAGGCATGTGACATAGCCTCAGTGTGGATGTGATATGCGAGCCAGGCTGCCTTTGACTGCTCCAGGTCCAAAGGCCAGGGAACACCGGATGCTTCATGAAGCAGCTTAGACTATGGAAGACCTTGAAGCCTCTTCCAGCTCACCAATCCCATGTGAACTCTAAGCAAAAGTCCTAAACACCAGCTGTGAATTTAGGTTACTCTCCTGGCTCCTTGCTTTCAGTTCAGTGAGGAAAGACAGAAACACAAAGGGAAAAAGCCTTTCAGGCCAGAACTCATGATGAAGATAAACTTGTACCAAACAGCTCATTGCTGGCTATTGTCAGAGGGCTTAAACTTTGGGCTGCTCAGTTTAAGAATGACATTGAGGTGCTGGAGCTGGTCCAAGGAAGGGCAACGAGTCTGGACTACCAATCCCGTGAGGAGTAGCTGAGGGACCTGGGGTTTAGCCTGGACAAAAAGAGGCTCAGGGGTGACATCACTCTTTACAACTCCCTGAAAGGAGGTTATAACCAGGTGAGGGCCGGCTGCTTCTCCCAGGCGACCAGCGACATTATGACAGGACATAGTCTCAAGCTGTGCCAGGGGAGATTTAGGTTGGAGATTAGGAAGAACTTTTTCACGGAAAGGGTGCTTAGACATTGGGATGGGCCGCCAAGGGCGGTGGTGGAGTCACCGTCCCTGGTAAGGAAAGACTGGATGTGGCAGTTAGTGCCCCGGTCTAGCTGACATGGTGGTGTTTGGTCATAGGTGAGACTCGATGACCCCAGAGATCTTCCGCAGCCTGATGGATTCCGGGTTCAGGGACCGCCCCCGCCGAAGCCCCCGAGCGGCCGCCGCCGCCGCCGTCGCCCTCAGTCCGGCGGGGCAGGGGGCCAGACTCCGCCCCGCGCACGGCGGGAGGCGGCCTCGCGCCTCAGCATTTCCGGGTCGGAGGCGGGGCGGCGTGAGGGGGCGGGCGCTGACGTCGCCGGAGGGTCCGGGGGCCGCTCGGCGCCTGTTTATTGTTCTCGCCGCCGCCGCCGCGTTCTGCACTTCCCGGCGCCTGCGGGGCCGCGGCGGGAGGGAGCGAGGGAGGGCGGACAGCAGGACCGAGCGAGCAGAGCCCCTCCGCCAGCAGCGGCGCGGGGGCGGAGGTAGGAGGGAGCGAGCGGGCGGAGGCGCCGCCCGGGGGCCGTTAACCCGTTTCCGCCTCTCCGCAGCGCGAGCCCGGGCGGCGAGCGCGCGCGTCACGCCGGAGCGAAAGCGGGACAGCCCGGGAGCGGCAGCCCGGGAACGGCCATGGCCTACGCGTACCTCTTCAAGTACATCATCATCGGAGACACAGGTGGGTGAGCCCGGCCCGGGCCGCGCCGGAGCGGGGCGGGAGGCGGAGAAGAAGGCCCGGCTCCCCGCGCCCATTTCCGCAGTGTTGGCAGTGCCGCCGACGTGGTGGCTCCGCGCGAGGAAGAGGCGGTGTCTCCCCCCCGCCTCTGCGCCGGGCCCCGCCCGCGGCCTCGGCCTTGTCTCCCTCGGCCTTGGGCCGCTGGCAGCCGCCTCCGGGCCTGGCGGGCGGGCCGCGGGGCAGCTCGGGCTGTGTCACGGCTCTGGCTGCGGCGGCAGAGCGGGGCAGCGGAGAGGGAGAAGGCGCTGTCACAACGAAACTTATACCTGGGTAGTGCCTGTGGTTTGCAGCCTTGTGGCAGCGAGGCCACAGTCCACCCCGCAGTTTTGTGATGAGTTTTTGTCTCACTGCTGTGAGTTACCTTCAGCTCAGGCTGCAAGGATGCTCTTTCCAGTCTCAGCTGGAGCTGCTGAAGTAAACTGTGTGAGGGCACGCTGTCAAAGCAAAATTAAAAGCCCTGTCTCTTCCAGTCTAATTTAAAGGGACCTCTTTTTTTATGTGTATATATGTACACACACTACCGCTTTTCCAGGTGCTTCTTGTCACTTTTTAAAAACATGTTGAATCATAGAATGTCAAGGGGTTGGACTGGGGCTTAAAGATGATCTAGTCACAACCCCCCCTGCTATGGGCAGGGACACCTACCACTAGACCACATTGCTCAAGGCCTCATCCAACCTAGCCTTGAACATTTCATAAAAACTTACTCCATTCTCTTTGTAAGTGGCTGCTGTGCGACAAATAATAATGCTTACAAATGCTGTTGGCATAGCCATATGCTGATAGGAATTGCTGCTTGAAGCCCCTTTGCCAATATATTTTATGCTTCTTCAGCCTAGTATGGATGGGAGTAGCATACTTTGATCAAACTGTTGTCAGGACAAGGTAGCTAACTTAGTTAACCATTATGCCTGTGTATTGAGTATTTTCCTTGTTGTTTTCCTCATACCTGTCTAAATGCCTTCTTTAATAAGTTTGATGACACACCTGTTTTTTTAGGTGCTATTCTGAGGGTACCTTCATAATTGTAGTTCATACCTATGAACCAAATTATCTGTTGGTGGAGTATAATTATACATTGTAGTTGCATTACACATGAGGTTGTTAAATACGCTGGGTGCAAATACTATGTGACTTTTATCTGCTTTTTAAACTCTGAAAGCTTTCTTAGGCTTCTGCAGTAGCAGCTGTAGTACAAGTGAATCTTTAGAAATATATCACAGCTATAATGACCGTGTTGGAAGCATTAGGCTGTAGATGATAACTGGAAATTCTGATTTTTGTTGAGTGTTTACTTGAGTGACAGTTCATCAAACCAGGACAGGAGAAGAGGATATTACCTGTGCAAATTCAGGAGAAGTAAGAAGAGGTTTGTCAGGCTGGGGTGATGCAAGATGGTAGTGCACAGTTCAGAATGGTGTGTCAGAACGTGTGGCCAGTTCTGGTGCATCTTTAAAAATTGTAGTCATTAAAGTGGTAGACAGCAGCTTACAGTGGCTTTGGTACATTGATTGTATACTGATTAAATTTTTACAAAGAAGTATCCTCAGTGTAATGGTCTGTGCTGCACTCTTGAATTTGAGTTGCTTGAAGTGTGAAATACAGAATGGATGTGTGTCATTTCTGAAGTTGTTACAGCTGCTTAAGAGCCAAATATCAGAAGAGTAAGAGAAAGGAAACAGAGAGGAAAACTGCTCACAAATTTGCTGTTGGCTTTTTGGTTAGTTTTTTTTTTAATTCTTGTGGCTTTTATTCTTGAGTTGCTACAGGAAGCTAATTAAAACTACTGCAGTGATTATTCTTGAAGTGAATTGAGTATGTCAATAGTGGTAAGTTGGTTTTGCTTTTATTTAGATCTCCTCTGAGCCTTTTAAGTATTCTAATAGAGCTAGTACTGAAGAGCCAATTTATGTTGTGCACAGTTGCCAAGGTGATGGTGGTAGTCTAGGTATTACTACTCTTCCTCAGATGAAGGCAATTGAACTCAAAGTTCTGACGATGGAAATTAAGAGTGGATGGTCAGTGTCCTCTTCAGTTCCCGTGGTGGTTTCCCACAGCGTTCCAGCCAGTGAAGATACGCTGCTGGCCTCGCAGACCATGTGGATTTCATAGCAATCAAGAAATTTGTTTCTGGTATTTGATTTAGCGTCTTTGGAAATGCCTCAGCTGCCTGGTGACTCAGCAGTTAGTTGTAAACAAACTGTAGGAGAAAACTAAGAGACTCAGCTGGGGACAGATGTTAACATTTAGCTCCTCTTTCAGCACTAAAAAACAAAGTAGGTTGTGCGATCCATAAGCAAACCAACGAAACCCCCCTGGAGTCATACAAGACACCTGTATGTGCCTTCTCTGAATTGTGATTCCACATGCTTTCGTCTGCTTAAACACAGGAATTCAGGATGATCTCAGTCTCTTAAAATGACAGCCACAGAGACTGACTGTGCAAGACTACCTTGTGCTCAACAGTTCTTCTCGCTTTGCATTCCCTGTTTCATTGGTCATTGGCATTCACTGACTTTTTTTCTTCTTCTGGTACTTCAGGTACGGTAGCTTTATGAACATGGGATTGCTTCTGATCTGGTTCTTAATTATATTTTTTAATATATAAAAATGGTTTTCTATATAATCAGAACTGGTTTAGGATCTAGTTAGTTTTCTGTTATGGGAGAGACCTGAAATGGCATGGCTGGATTTCAGGTACTCAAACAACGTTGCCATAAATCTGTGTGGTTTTTACATTGTAGCAGTAGGACAAGTAGCTATGGAGTTGCAAGAGAAAAATACAAGTATTATGGAATACTGACTACTGTCAGAATTTACCAGGAAAAATCCTTTGATCTGGCTATTTCCAAAGCATTACTGGAATTTGCATTATAGGAGTTAGTCTGTACAAAAATGCATTTAGAAGCATGTGTGGTGCATGCTGCATAGGGCTGTACCTGAGGCTTTTGCATGTATGGTTGATGGTGTCTTTGATTTTGGTTGCCAGTAGGAGTTGGTGTTTTCGTCCACTCTTCCCTATGCATCCGCCTTTGGCCACCAGTTGATGAGATGGACTTTGATCTGAGCTAGGATGAATACTCTTGGCATATAAGAATTGTCTGTCTGTGCAGTTGGTGACTGAAAGTCTGTCATTTTTTTCTTTTAGATCTTTTTCTGTATGATAGTAAAACCTTTCTTACTTACATGTTTGTTACCAGCAATGTACCATGTGGGAATAAACTGGGAATGATACAAGATTTCTGTGAAGATGAAAGCCGAAATATTTTTTTCAGAATAACACACATTAACCAGAACTTTCTTATATTAGAGTATGTTTGCTATATTCCACCAGAGAATGCTCCTGAACTTTAGAATACCTCAAGTACCAGTTTTGCAATGGTCAGATTTCTTGCCACCAACATAACTTGTCAGTTGTAGCCTATCTCAGTGTCTTTTTGGGATCAGTGTTGCTGCATTTTCCATTAGCAGGTCCACCTGCTTTTCTTAAATGTGTTAGTTACTGCAGCAGCTCTCTGAGCTTTTTGCATAACGGACTTTCACTTGCCTTTCAATTTCAGCAGATAGTTGCTGCTCCTAGACCGAGAGTATTTCTAAGTTATTCTTATTAGGAGGTGATGATGAAAGAAAATATAGTTGCTTGGTGATCTAATTCTCACTCTCTAGAGTAAAGTAAGCTGTCTAGTCAACCATTTCACTTGTCTAGGAGACTTTCAAATGTTGAAATTAAGCAACTGAATTTATTTTTCAGTCCTCTTTGTGAAATATTTCTAGCGTCTTTGCACTTTGCTCTGAAACAGCAGCTGTTATTAGCTAGCAATGTGTATGACCAGAGTCTTTTGCCCTTATTTTCTCTAAGTATGTAACAGTACTTCTTGGCCAAACTGGTTTTCATCTCACCAGAGCTGGTGTTAATACCCTGTGGTATCTTGAGAACTTGTTTGTGCTGAAAACCAGAGTACTGGTCTGTACTACTTATATCTTGCTTTGAGACCCTTTCAATGATGCTTTAATCCCAAAAGAGCAGATACTAGATGTTGTATAAGAACAGCCTCTTAGAAGTTGTTAACTAGAATTTACAAACTATATGTCCATACAAATGGTTTCATGAGACTGGTAGTGTGCACGCTTGTACTAATTCTAACACTTTGTTTAAAAGAAACCCCAAACGCCTTGCCACTCAAAAAAATCTAACCCAACCCCCAATTTCATCTAAAACCATATTATTATGAACGTCTGGCAGTTTCTAAGTTGTTTGTGACCATGCAGAACATGAAGAAGTTTTTTTATAGACTCAAATGTAGCTTAATTTTATTTGGAAATAATTTTTACTTACTTTTGAAACCTACAGTTAGTAGTGGAGCAGTGCCATATAAACTGAAATATGGTAAAACTGAACAGCTCCTTTAACTTTGTAGGCCTGTGCTAATTGTTATGTAGAAAGGAAAAATTTACATCATTGGCTTCAAATATGCTGTTGAAAATGTTTAAGTGGTGAAGCTGAATGAGCTTTAAAAGAGCCAATTTTATTATTTTTCCCAAAATTACAAAGGCAGAATGAAGGATTTTGGAGGTTGTTTTTCTTCTGTTCTTGTCCATGCTTACAGTTGTATGTGAACTCCCTTTGCTCTGTACATGACAGTTTGCAATGTTTTAGTTTGTCTTTCCTATAAATTTAAATAAAGCTTTCCCATTCCATGGTAGAGTTCTGACTAAGACATAACTGACTGAGAAGAGGTTAAGAAAGATCTTTGCTTTAGGTTCATGTCTTGTTATGCCTAGGCCCGTGAAAAGATAATACTGCACTTTCCAGAGTTGCATAAAGCTGCCGTGGTTGGAAAGGGAGGAGAGAGGGAATGAATTGCAGCCTATGATAAGAAAAGGGCTTATGAAACACCTGGAAGCTCTGCAGACTACTGGAAAGAACTAAAAGTATCTCATAAACCAGGTTAAAGGTATATCTCTTGTGACATTTTTAATGTGTAATTACCTGGTTAAAATAAAAGTGAGTTTTAAAATTCGGGTACTTATATGTATCATCTAGATAATAATCTATTTATATATATAATAATCATATATATAATCTTGCCCATTATTTGAAACTGTATTACCCTATCTTTAAGATTTATTTTTGTTTGTTTTTCTAAAGGAAGGTAAAAAAGCAGGAAGCTTGTTTCAGCTCAGTTGGTATTGTGGCACTGGTTTCATGGACATCCAAGCTGACATAGTTGGTTACATGTGAAAGAAGGAGTTCTTGCTCCCCTTACCTTGTGGTGATTTTAGTAGTCTGCCATGATCTGGATCAACCCACTAATGCAGTAGAAAACTACCTTCTTTTTAGGTTAGCTTTTTACTTAGTGGCTGCATTAGGTGATTTGGCCTTGTGGCTGTGCTTCCACAGTCTGGAGTACTTTCAAGGAAGGAAACTGGATCTAGGAGGATTAGTGATAGCAAGATATTGAGGGAAGTCGGTCTTCATCTCTGTGTGTGGTGGACTGATTGATCACCATCAAGTACAAGAAAAATAGTTCTGTGAGACTGTTGAATTAATCCAGGGTTTATCTGCTGCCAAAACAAGTAGACCTTGTTACCACTTCTTTTCTCAGCTATGAGCTCTGCTGCTTCTTAGCTGTCAGCATTACTGCTTGTGTGATCCCTCAGAGAGCCAGCTCAGCTCACAAAGATGATTTGAAAAACAAAACTAAACAAATAGTAGATATGCTTAAAAGAGTGCAAGAGCCCTTTTGGGTGAGGAGGTAGAGCTGTGTGGGAAGGAGTGAGTCTACTCACCAGAGAAAGCAGGCAGATTAACATAGGAGATTTTTCTTTAGCATTCAGTTTTTATTCCACAGTTGGGAGGACTGCTACTGCAGTTCTTTTCCTCTGTCACCTTTCTTGGGCTATACTGCTGCTTAGGTGAGTAAGTAAGGAAACTCTTACCTACCCTCTTTTTTGACCCGTTTTTAGTTTTGAACCAGGTCAGCTTTTCAAGGCAAACATCAGTGGAAAGAACATTGAGTTTTGTCTAGAGGTAAGAAAAGCCTGGAAGTTTTCCTCATATTCAGTAGTACACACCTGACATCGCAGCCAGTAACTGAACTTTCTTTACCCTATTCACAGGGAATCAGGAAGGGGAGAAGGAAGCAAGTCAGCTCTCTTAGCCAAAGACTGGCTCAGCTGTATCATCACCTGTGCTGTGGTTCCAGAGCTGCTTTTTTTTTTAAGTGCTACGAGTGCAGCCTATTACGGAGAAGAATAACCATTCCCTTTGCTATGTCTTCTGTAGCCCTATTCTCATGCACGTGCTGGTGTTTTGGATGAGTGTAGTACTGTGCTGGATCCATCTCTTGGTGTAGCTTGTTGCATATGAATGAGAAGGGAGAAGGGTAGCTTTACTGCTGAGCTCTGAAGTAAACACAAGTGTATAAGGAAGGGCAGTGTTGAAGCTGGGCCAAAGTGGACAACAGCAAAGTTCTGGCAATCACTTGTGTAAGGAAACTGACTGCAGAGTTGCACCCAGATTAAGAGGAAACTGTTAAGGGAGGCAGAGGAATTTGGAGAATCAGCTCAGTCTGCTGGTTTGGAATTTAGAGGTGGAGGGTAAAATTACTGTAGCACAAGTTCTACTTCCTATCATTGTAAGAAGCAGTGAAGGGATCCTAAAACAGGCACTTGCAAAGAAGCAAGCTGCCTTCCCCCTGAGCATGTAATCCATTGTTTTCATTTGTTCCTAAGCAAGAGCTTTTGTTTACTGTGGTTGTTGAAGTGTATCCAAGCTCTCTCATATGAAAACACTAGATTTTTTTTTCTGGGGTGGTTTATCAGAAGCTGTATTAAAATATTTGTGACAGTAAAATGGAGAAGGAGTTAATAAATAACTGAATCAATTGCATTCTTCAATTGACTGTCAACAAGATATCCTCAGCTACTTTTCACAGTGTCTGCCTCATTTCAGGTGTAAGATGTACAGTGCTACATGAACAAGATACCTGGTAAGCAGCCAGTTCTTAGCGTTAACCAGTGTAGTTACTTTAAACCACCTGCATGCCATAGAATTAGCTGCCTGCAGCTGTTAACTGATCTTTGCTGCATCTCTTTGTGTCAGGAGGTGGTAAACGACTCAGGCATTCATATGCAGCTCCTGTCTCTGATACACGTCCCGGCTGTTGGTACATGTTCCTGTCTATGATAGGGGAGTTTGCTCAAGCTGTGGAAGTGATTTGGGCTACAGGATATTTTCATAAGAACTTTTGTGATACAAATGCGCAATATCTTAAAACTATAAAATTAAAATGAAACCTCTATTTTGGTCAACAGCAGTACAAAACTTAGGGACTTTCAGATGGGATTTTTTTGTTGGAAGTTTCTGATCTAGCAGGAATGGCATTAAAGAGAAACTAGTTATTTCTTCTGTTTCTCTGTGTGAGCTCATCAGTCTGCACTCTGCTCCTAAAAGGCCTGCTATGGAGGAGTGACTAGAGGTGCCGTCATCTTGTGCCAGTCTGAGCCAGGGCTTGCATCAAAAGCGCTGTGCTTGTCTGTCATGTTCGCTCTGCTGAGAGTGGTGTTTGTATGCTCAATTCAAGCGACTTGGTCACCAGCCATACAAGGAGAAGAAATAGCAGATTGCCACTTGAGAACTAAGAAAATGCCATTTTGTTGATTAGATTTTGAAATACTGTTCCGACATTTGTAAGATTAGTGCAGGAATATTGGATTGGTTTAAGGTTTTGGTTTATCCATTGAAACTGAAATCACTTTGCAAGGTTAATGGCAAAAGCTATTTCTGGTGTGACTTAGAGGTTTTTTGTAAGTGAGGTGGTGATTATGTTCTCTGATGGGGCAGTTTTATTTCATTGGTGATATAAAAGTTATCTGTGTATATAAGCGCTGTTCACAGAATCACAGAATGACCTAGGTTGGAAAAGACCTTTGAGATCATCAAGTCCAGCCTGTGACATAACCTAACACCTCCTCATCAACTAAACCATGGCACCGAGTGCCGTGTCCAGTCTTTTTTTCAGCGCATTTAGGGATGGTGACTTTACCACCTCCCTGGGCAGACAATTCCATTGCCCAATCATTCAGTGAAGAATTTTTTTCAGACGTCTAAGCTAAACTTCCCCTGATGCAGCTTTAGACTGCATCCTCTCATTCTGTCAGTTGCTGCCTGAAGAAAGAGAGCAACCCCCACCTGACCACAACCACCTTTCAGGAAGTTGTAGAGAGTGATAAGGTCTCCCCTGAGCCTCCTTTTTTCTAGACTAAACAACCCCAGCTCCCTTAGCCATTCTTCAAAGGGCTTGTGCTCCAAGCCCCTCACCAGCCTTGTTGCCCTCCTCTGGACGTGCTCAAGTGTCTCAACATCCTTCCTAAACTGAGGGGCCCAAAACTGGACACAGCACTCAAGGTGTGGCCTCACCAGCACCAAGTACAGGGGAAGAATGACCTCCCTGCTCCTGCTGGCCACACTATTCCTGACACAGGCCAGGATGCCGTTGGCCTTCTTGGCCACCAGGGCACACTGCTGGCTCATGTTCAGTCGGCTGTCGACCAGTACTCCCAGGTCCCTTTCTGCCTGGGCACTGTCCAGCCACACCATCCCCAGCCTGTAGCACTGCAGGGGGTTGTTGTCGCCAAAGTGCAGGGCTCAGCACTTGGACTTATTAAGCTTCATCCTGTTGGACTCTGCCCATATATCCAAGCGTTCCACATCCCTTTGCAGAGCCCTCCTACCTCCAACAGATTGACACACGCTCCCAGCTTGGTGTCATCTGCAGATTTACTGATGGTGGACTCATCCCCTCATCCAGATCATCAGTGAAGATATTAAACAGGACTGGCTCCAGCACTGATCTCTGGGGGACACCACTAATGACTGGATGCAGCACCATTCACCACCACTCTCTGGGCTCAGCTATCCAGCCAGTGGTTAACCAAGCAAAGCAAGCACCTGTCAAAGCTGTAGGCTACCAGATTTTCCAGGAGGATGCTGTGGGAGACAGTGTCAAAGGCCTTGCTGAAGTCCAGGTAGCCAACATCCGCAGCCTTTCCTGCTTCTACCAAGTGGGTCTCCTGGTCACAGAAGGAGTTCAAGCACAGCCTGCCTCTCCTAAACCCATGCTGGCTGGGTCTGATCCCCCGGCCATCCTGTAGGTGCTGTGTGGCACTCAGGATGATCTGTTGCATAATCTTGCTGGGCACTAAGGTCAGGCTGACTGGTCTGTGGTTTCCTAGATCCTTCTTTTGGCCCTTCCTGTGGATGGGCATCACACTGGCCAGCTTCCAGTTGTCCCAGCTGAGGTAGGACTGATGGTAAATGATGGAGAGTGGCTTTGCAAGCTCATCTGCCAATTCCCTCATCATCCTAGGCTGAGTCCCATCTGGTCCCATAGATTTGTGAGCATCTTAGTGGCTCAGCAGGTCTTTGACTGCTTCGTCCTGGATAACAGTGGGGCTGTTCTGCTCCCTGACACCATCTACCAGCCCAGGAGGACAGTTGTTCTGAGGACAACCTGTCTTTCTGTTGAAAACTGAGGCAAGGAAGGTGTTAAGTACCTCTGCCTTTTCCTCATCTTTAGTTACTAAATTCCCTCTCACATCTAATAGAGAATGGAGGTTGTCCTTGCCCTTCCTTTTGCCATTAATGTATTTATAAAAATATTTTTTATTATCCTTTATAGAAGTGGCCAGATTGAGTTATATTTGAGCTTTTGCCTCTCTAATTTTTTTGCCTACATGACCTAGCAATTCCTTTAAGCATTTCCAGAGATACTTGACCCTCCTTATAAAGGTGATGCACCCTTTGTTTTTTTTTCCTTATTTCCTTCAAGAGCTCCTTACACATCCAGGCTGGTTGTTTTCCTTGTTGGCTCATCTTTTGGCAGATAGGGACAGTCTGTTCCTGTGCCTTCGAGACTTGTTTTGAAGCATGCCCATCCTTCCTGGACTCCTTTGTTTTTAAGGGCTGCTTCCAAAGGAACTCTCTGAATAAGTCTCTTGAATAGGCCAAAGTCTGCCTTCTGCAAGTCCAAGTGTGGAAGTTTTATTGATGCCCCTCCTTGTTTCACCAAATATTGAAAATTCTATAATTTCACAATCACTATGCTGCAGATGGCCTCCAGCCNTTTCCTTATTTCCTTCAAGAGCTCCTTACACATCCAGGCTGGTTGTTTTCCTTGTTGGCTCATCTTTTGGCAGATAGGGACAGTCTGTTCCTGTGCCTTCGAGACTTGTTTTGAAGCATGCCCATCCTTCCTGGACTCCTTTGTTTTTAAGGGCTGCTTCCAAAGGAACTCTCTGAATAAGTCTCTTGAATAGGCCAAAGTCTGCCTTCTGCAAGTCCAAGTGTGGAAGTTTTATTGATGCCCCTCCTTGTTTCACCAAATATTGAAAATTCTATAATTTCACAATCACTATGCTGCAGATGGCCTCCAGCCATCACATCTCCCACCAGCCCATCTCTGTTTTCAGACAGCAGGTCTAGTGTTGTCCCTCCCCTGGTTGGCTCGATCACCAGCTGTGACAAGTGCTGTTCTGAGTAGAATTATTAATATTTTAAAATCTCGTACATGTTTGTGTTCTGACCCTACAGCTCCCATACTCTGCCTTTCTCTCTTTCTTTCTTACCTTCAGTGCTTTCCCCCACTCCTCCTCCACTTCTTATGTTTACTAATTTTTTAGGAACAGAATCTATACCTGCTTCAAAGCTGCTTGTGTTCTGACAGCTTGCCATCATAAGCCAGAAAGCTAAAGAAAAGAGATCTAGTAAGGCAGATGCTGCAAATTTTGCCTTGGACTACAGTTCCATGGCACTCTGTTATTGATCTGCTGGCTGCTGCATTTCTTTTCCCTCTTTTGAAATAACTCTTAAGCTTTTCTGACCCTGCATTAAGTCATTTCTGTTTGCTTTGTCACTCTTCTTGTCAAATTAGCATGGTAACCCAGCAGACAACTGAAGTTGCTTCAGAACTCGTCTAAGCTCTGTGGAGAAATGGACAGGAGCATACTGTAGTGTAGAGTGTAGAGACAGCAGCACTAGCAATTGGCTTAGGCTGTTGGAATTGCTGCATTGTTTGGGATATTAATCTGAGTGTCATCAGTTGGCCACAACTCATTTTGTGACAAAACTAAGTGCAGGTTTCCTATTTCTGTTAGATTTGGTTGAAACTGGCTACTGGTCTTAGAATTAAAGTCCAAAATGAGATAGGTGGTGATCATATTTCTGTAGGCTTTGTTTCCTCATTAAACCATACTAAAAAACTTTACTGAATTTGGTACTAGAAAGACCAGTGTCACTATATGCAAACCTCTGGTATGCGTATCTTTTGTCAGTAGTGTGGCTCTTTACCTTTTCTCTTTGTTTGCTATCTTTTATTACTAGATATGTCTCTTATGAGTTATTGCTGACCTCTAGTATGTGGCTAGAATAGCTTTATCTTGCTGGACAGATAAAGTACAGCAGGAACTTGGATGCTACAGTATAGTATGTTATGTGATAATAGCTCAGAGTTTAAACCAAATATATTGCTGTCAAATTTTAAAGGCTGAAGAGATCAAGTTTGCACAGAATAACTCCTCCAAGTAAAATAAGGAAAAATTAGCTGTAAAAAGTAGTATGTTTACAAACCTAGGTAGTTTGAGTACTCCTGCTGACTGCATTAACTTACACTTTTCTGTGCTTTCACATACAGAAGAAATTGTCCATTTGCTGACCAGTGTCCATGTAACGGGAAGTAGTTATGCTGATTTCTGACACAAGTGGTTATCTGAGGGGGACAATGTTTGTGTTACCTGTTTCATTGCAATGTCAACTCAGCTGCTGCCACTTCTTGGACTGCTTTTTGGCCTGTGAGAGACCAGTGAGCAGCAGCATATAGTGGTTGTAAGCAGCCACAGACCTGCTGTGATTACCTCAGGGGATAAATAAGGAGATAGATGGGAGACTGATGCTATTGAGGATCTAGTTAGCTTGGAAGAAAGCTAAAAGTACTGAAGGAGAAGCAGATAAAGGTTTGTGAGGAGTAGAAAGCACTGTAGTTATTGTGGAGAGAGGATGTAAAATGATACTTTGAAGGTCTGTTAGAAAACTTTTTTCCACTTAATTTTAAAGCAGAACTACTTTTCAAAAGAATAATTCATTTTTGTTCAATTTTTGAAAATAACTACTTTGACTATAATGTTTCTAGAACTTTAAAAGCTGTAATTAAAAAGTTTCATACACTTCAAAGTATGTGAGACCTAATACCTTCAGTTCTCGTAATTAATTTTAAGCAACGTGTAACATTTCTTTAAATTAATTTCTATTGGTCCTTTACAGGCTTTTTAAAAAACTTGTCTAACACTTATTTCTTTTATTTCTTTTAGGTGTTGGGAAATCATGTTTATTGTTACAGTTCACAGACAAGCGGTTTCAACCAGTCCACGATCTCACTATTGGTAGGTCTTTTTTGTGCTGCCCACTGTTAGTAGTTAAGTGGTTGGGGTACCTCAGCATGCATTTATGAGTTTGTTGTGCTGCAGAAGCGCAGAATATTTGCTGTATTAAGGTGGCAGTTAATCTCTACCTAATGTATGTTAGCTCGTAAAGTCAATTTGGGGTCTTTTATAGGGAGGGTACAGTCTGAAACAATTAGAAAAGTTCATAGCTGCAGTATTTAAACAGTTTCTTCAGAAAACCTGAAAATTGGGCACAGAAGAAGAATTGTCCAAGCTTGAAATGCACTGATGGTGATGGAAGTGGCATTTTTTCGCTAGGGAGCGTAATATTAGCCTAGCCACAAAACCTTGAAGACAAGTTACATATAAACTACAGCAAAGTTAACCTCAAAGATGAATAAAAAAATTTATTTGGGAAGACTAACTTTTGAATAGAGGGCTGAAGGGTGAATGTATTTGCTTTTGGAAGGGATAGGGATTTTCTTTCCCAACTCTTCAACTGGATGTGGACCATTTTTGTTAGGTATGATTTGATACCGGGGGAATGAATACATGTTGACACATTGCCTCTGATCTGTCTACAGTAAATACAAACTTTTATTTATCTTTCCACACAAAATAAGATCAATAGTGTGGTATTAAATTCTTCTGAGGGTTTAGTCTGCAGATCAGTTTTTCTGTTAAGCATAACAGATGCTAGTCTCAGAGGAGGTTGCAGAACCTTTCAACTTGTTGATGTTCTTTCAAGGAACCTATCAGCTTTAATCATGAGCCTTGCACAAAATGTATCCTAGTCTCTATTTTTAGTTTGTGCCCTGAAGTAGGTAGGCTTCCTGTGTTTGGGAGTACTGAAATATCTGCTTGAAATATAAACAGATTTTCTTCATGTAACAGAATATATCAGGTAGTTTGATTATGAATTCCCTTTCTCTTGACAGTCCTTCCACACCTTGTGTGTGCCTGTTGTATAGTTTAAATTCTTTGGCTAACGTCAGTTTTCAGATATTTGTGAGGTCTTGGCAGCAGATAGGCTGGCTGAATAAAGAGCCTGAGTACTTTAGGGAGGTATGACTTACTATCATCTTTTCTTCTTCAGGCCTGCCAAATATATGATGCCTTATATATCACTCATGCATTTGGCAGCCCTGTCACCTCAGACTGATAGGTGCTGTGAAACAGCTTCACCTCAGCAGGGTGGTTGTAATGCCAGTTCTTTGCTTGGCATACAGCTGGCTGAAATCTGGGAGCAGAGCAGAAATTGAAGCTAGTAAGACGAGGAGGTGAACCTAGAAGCAACATAATGAGGGATGTAGTAATGGAGCCTGGGAAGCTGCTTGAAAAGGAGGGAGGAAGGATTTTAGCTTTTATATTTTTCATATATTTATAATCCTGCAATTCTTTAGGGTATAACTCTAAACTCCATATAGAATGTTAGCTACTGTTTTCCTGTTTTGGTCAGACAAAACAATGCCTCTCTAGGTGTGGGAATCAAAACACCTTACTGTCTCAGGCCCTGAAAATGTAAACAGGAGTGATTTTGCGGGGGAGCAAACTTGGGGTAAATGACTTGATTACCTGACACTGTAATTGGAAGATTAACCCCCAATATACAAATGGACTGAACTTATAAAAATATCAAAACCCATGACCTGTCATCCATTTTTGGGTGTAGCCCCGGGAGGGGGCCTTCGTCTGCCCGAAATGTACCTGAAGACCCTTCCCTTCAATAAATAAAACTGCTTTTTATTCCCCTTTATTTTGTCTGGCCTCTGTTTTTAGGTAGTCACTAAAGGCAGCAGAAGAGGCTGGAAATGCCTTCTTAACTCTGAGGGCATGTGTGTATTTTGGCCAGGTTCTCCCAATTACCCAAACAGATTTTGAAAGACAGATAAATAAAGAACATGGGTTCAAAGTCTTGCCCCTGTGGGGGAGATGGGGTGGGTTGAATTTAACTAATAAATGCCCTAATGGTTCTATTAAAAGTCCTGAAAATGTGTAGACTAAATAAACCATTGTAAACATTCTAGCTCTTTTGCTCACTGCCCGTAGGACATATATTGTAAACCTGATCAGCTTCTATTCCTTCTTTGAGAACAAGATTGCTGTCAAACTGTTT
Organism: Promerops cafer; assembly: GCA_013398275.1. NCBI lineage: Eukaryota > Metazoa > Chordata > Aves > Passeriformes > Nectariniidae > Promerops > Promerops cafer. The sequence continues at coordinate 1,364,747 of VZSE01006029.1, read as the reverse complement.
GTGTTTTTTCAAATTCAGTATTTTTTCCTGGCATGTATTTTGGTGGAATAGGATAAATACCCTTTTGATTTTTTTATGGGGTTGTGTGCAGAAACTAAACATTTCAGATGATTGTTGGATTTAAATCAGCAGCTCTATAGCCACATTTCGAGATCAGGTAAAACCTTCAGTGTTTACATGTACAGTTGTCCAAGGACCTTCCCCTGGCATTGCAGTCAACTTCAGGAAGAGCAGTGTCATTCACCGGCTTCCTCCTTGCTGCCTCTCCACCTCCATTCTTTCAATTTCTTTGCATACAGTTGCTGCAAATTATTTGGTTGCTGAAGAGCACGGTGGTCTTTGGCCAATGGCTTTTATTTGGCTCCAATATCCTGTTGGGGAATTCTGCCCCTTTCCCCAAAAGTCATTCCACAGGAAGCAACACTGCACGCTCAATATTCTAAGCAAGCTTTTGAATTTTGAAGAGACATTTGGAATATTTCAACCCAGAGCTGCATAACTGAAAGTCTTGAGTCCAAGTCTAGACAATGACCAATTTTAGCAAAACTTCAGCTAGCAGATCAGTTGGGTTTTTTTTTTAAATAATGGTTATAGATTAATGGAAACTTGATAGCCTTTAAATATGTTAACTATCTCTAGCCATTTGTTAGATTTTAACTACTGCAGTAATAGCCTCAATTTATACTTGATTCTGTTAATGATCTCAAAAGTGCTTTAAAAATGGTATAAAAGGCTGAATTTTCCCACTGAAGAAGTTACTTTCATTTATTTGGAACCCACTTTTTTTTTCCTCTCATTTATAAAATGTGATCTTTAACTAGCTAGAATTTTGGAAGTAGTTTTTTTCATAAAGACAGGTGGATTTTAATTAATACAGTAAAAAAATTTACCTTGTCGAAGGTGACTCTTTGTATGCTCACTTAGTAGATTATTTTATTGTTGGTTTAATTTCTGCTAAACTGGCCCCAGCAGTCTGTCATTGGTAGAGTCTTAAAATCACTGTGACTCTTCAATTTCCTGTTTATATTCAAAGGGGTGCCTTTCTCCCTCTAATCTTGAGCTACTAAGATACTTGGAAAACTTTGCTGGAAATACTTCCCAGACACTTGGACAATAATGGTTACCTTTCTTCTTGAAAGCTCTTGCAAGCAGCTGGAAAATTGGCTAAAAGCAGGTTGTGAAAGATTCTTTTCCTACAATGTTGACTGAACTTAAACTTTTGTACTTGCTTACATAGTACTTGACATTCTTTTTTCTTATATGTGGTAATAATGTAATCTTTTGTAAAATCTGTTCAGGTGTAGAATTTGGGGCTCGAATGATAACTATTGATGGAAAACAGATAAAGCTTCAGATATGGGATACGGTAAGTAATGAATCATAAAAATTACTTAAATATATTGCTCCACTAGCTTTTCCTTTATTCTGGCTAAGCCCTCTATCATCAGCATTCATAGACTACGTACTTTGCCTTGCAGCTTTCTTTAGTTTCTATGAAGTTAAAAACTTGCTAATATTTCCTTTTTTTGGTGGGATGTATTCTTTGGCATTTCACACTGTCACTTCCTCAACACTTTGTCAGATTTATAAGACTGGAATTCATACTGCCTCACTATTTGGTGAAAGTCTTCTATATTACCAAGAACTTATATTTCTCTAAACAATCTTTCTTTGTGCATTCATGTAAGATTTGGTAAAGACAAAATCCTGTTTTGAAATTGTGATGTGTCTGCTACCTGTAATCAAGAGTTCTCTTGAGGAAATGTTTGCATTTCCAAGGTAGAAGAAAACACATGGCTCACTTTTCATAAAAGACTTAAGAACACAAGTTCAAGACAGTAAATATTTCAGTCAAGAAGGGACTGGTAAATGCTTTAAGTTTCAAAACTTCCAGAATTCAGACTTTGACTTTTGAGGGAGTTCAGGTTAAGAACATATATTGGCTATTCTTGTGTTGTCAGTCACTTTACTATAAAGCAGTCAGAATCACTGTATACACTTGTGATGAAGCGGGTTTAAGATGTTCATACTGGTAGCTATAGCTTTTAAATGTATTTGACTGTTCCCTAAGACAGAGTTGCCTGTTTCCTTTTGTAAAAGCATTTTAGGATACCTTTAGAAACTGACAGGTACGTGATCCCTAGCCTCATGGATGTGCTTTTTTTGGTACAGCAAATCAGTGAAGGGGACATACATTCATATATGCATGCCTACATATGTGCATGTGTATATGAAAATGTAGATAAATGTAGTATTTTAGTGAGCTTCATAGGTAAGACCTTAGTTATTTTGCAAGTTCTTTACTTGAAATGACACCTAACACCTGTGCCTCCTTGGAAGTTCAAAGAAAAGGCATAGAACAATATGGTCAGCTTACCTTAGGCTTTTTCTGCCCTGGGCATTTTTAGTATTATAGTCGTAGATTGCAGAATACCAAGGTGGCTGAGCATTTTTAAGTTCAATAAACAAGCAAATCTCTGCATAAAAAGTAGCTTTATAATCAAACCCTTAGTATATAGTGTGATTACATACCTATATTGGTCCTTGTTTTCTAAAATTGGGGCAGATTGTCTGTAGGCAAAAGTACTAATTTTACTACTGTCTTCCACTGGCTTTGGAACTGATTCTGTTAATCTCCTTAGATACCAATGAACTTCAACTGTGTTTCAGTAGATTATGCTTTTCCTGGTGCCTCTGACTCAGTGGCTCTTTGCAGTCTGGTAGTTGTCTTGAATGCATGCAAATTGTCCAGCCAAAATGGCAACCCAAGTACTTTTGACTATAATTTATAAACTCTATTTGAGCAGGGATTTTTTTCTGGCTAACTTCTCAAGTATGTCATACATAAATTAAAAATATTAATTGCAAGCTTTTGTATACTGAGTAGATTGTATGTTGGTGTTGTACTCAATAATTTATAAATTGTATGCAGTGAATGACAGTATACTGGCCTTAGTTAAAAGTCTAACTGTATGCAATCTGTTTTTTAAAACACAGGATATTTCTATTCTGATCCAGTCTTGGTTTGTCAGCATATCTGAATTCTACTGTATCATTTCTGATCTTGTGTACAAAGGTGTTGAAGGAATAGCAAAAATAAGAAACGTGTGAGGTAATTCTCAAGAGATATTTTACTTATGAGTATTAAGGTATACAAATGTCCATAATGACTAAGGTTACTGTGTTCTATCTGCGTTGAGCGTCTTTTGGTTTTCTGTTAGCCAAAACCGGTAGCTGTTACTCGTACTGTCTCTATATTTATTAAGCTGTAACAACTTCTGTTCGATAAGAGAAGGTTCATTTTACACCTGTTGCTAAGGAAACACATGAACTATTTATGATTTTGGTTGGTGCTTACTGAGTCACGGCACTAGCCCTTCTCTTATTTGGTGCTAGCCTTATACACCTGCTTTTAATCCATCACTGAGCAGGATGCATCCTGAGCAGAGGCTCAGAGAAGTGAGAACTTATCAGTGGCTTCTTCTCAGAGAAGTGGAGAACTCGATAAAATTTGTTTGGATTGCTTAACAACTTGCTTGCTTAAGAGAATCAAACACTAAAATTCAGGTTTTTCTGGCCAGCTACTTCTGTGCAACAGTGCTCATTTTGTGTTGTCTTCAGCAGATCACTGGAGCCCCAAGGAAAGGTGTGTTGTAGTAATGGGAACATATGGAAGCTGCAGCATACCTGACTGCAGGAGTATGTTGCATCCTTCAGGAACAGCTGAAGCTAACATTCTTGCCTGTCTGTGAGATCCGTTTGTGTGTCCTTCTTGTATGATAACTCAAGAATATTTTACTTTTTTGTTATCATCCTAGTTTGGATAGGAGCACGTTACAGAAGATAGTTCTGTTTCCTGCAGTCGGTTTTCCATGTGGGAGTACACAAACTGAATTCCTTTTGGATGAGGCCAGACTGGAGGATATGCTTAAGGAATGCACGTATGCCTATTAGAAATCGTAGTCCAGTATTTGGTCCTGTGAGCTGGTAGTCTAGTAAAACTAGTCTGATGCAAAAACACACCTAGCCCCAGCCCCCTCCCCGCCAAAAATCCCCAAAACCAAAAATCTACATTACATGAAAGATACTCAGTGTGGCGTTTGCATTCTTAATGTTGTGTTGCAGTCTTAGCTCTACTGCTGCTCATGTCTGCACAAGCAAATAGTGTCCTGTTGTTCTCTCCCAGCTGCAGGCTGTTCTGGATCTCTCTGCTGCTGGGCTCTGCAAGCTTGCTGCTGTGTGTGCTGTGGCACACCCAGGTGTTTAGCTCTGTGAGTCTTGGGCTTTCACTATTCCTTTTCGGTGATTTTAGGTCTGTAAAGAGGAGGTATTGCACCAAATTCTTTGCTTGTGTTTCTTTAGTATCTAGATTATTTCTTTTCTTGCATATTCAGTCTTAGTAATGGCTTCCAGTAGTTGGATGGATTGAGAAATACTTTTGTTCAAACTGCTTAGTTGGTAATTGCCTATAATGATAAGTTAAGCAACTCTTTTATGGAATTGTGGTCTTTGGGCTAGTGTCAGCTGCACACATAACTTTTAGGGAACTAGAAGTGGTTTTACAGCAGCTAGTAAGGTTTAAAATTCCTGTTCTGGAAGATGTTAAGCTTTCTGAGTTCAAATAAGCTGCGTAGATAAGGTTGGTTGTCTTGTGGCAGCAGCATAACACTAAGAAATATTGAAATTGCTTCTCCTCAAAAAAAGTGCATTGTTGTAGAGATAACTGGGCCTGTTACCAGGCTGAGTCAGTGGCCTTGGTTTTGTTGTTGAGGGGGATGTTCTGTGTTGCATTGACTGTTACTAACAAGTCATTGTTGCTGAGGAAAAATAAGCAGTAATTGAAAGAAGATATTTCTGTCAGACACTGCAGTAGGAGAGATCTGTGATGACACTAAGTAATGTTGATGTTCTCTAAATTGGTATGAATATGAACTTTTCCTGTGTACTTGAATACTATATTTTCAGTACCTATTTCAGCTTTATTTCATGGAAATCCATGATTTAAAACCATTAATTCATATAGCACCTTAGTCCTGCTTAGACAGACTAAATATCTGAAATAATTGTTTTTTATAAACTAATTTCAAGTAATTTCTCGATTTCCATACAAGTATACTTTCTAATGGAATTGATAGTGTTTTCTAGTAGTTGAGAGCTTGTATAAAAAAGCATGTTTGTGGAAGACTGGAGGCATAGTTATTAAAGGCATATTTCACTTTCAGATATTCTGAATATACTAATTCTTCTTGGAAGCTAAGATATTGTTCTTGTGTTTGCAATTGGTTTGGATCTATTAGAACCAAATAAAGTTCTCTTCATTCATTAAATGAATATTCATCCTAGTGACTCTGACAATTGCTCTGACAATTGATGTAGGGTTCACCCCCAAGAGCTCGTTACTAACTGTTTACTTTGTGATGTTTTCTACTTGCTTTGGTAGTCATAGCATACTCATATGTTTGTGGGCAGTTGGTGTCTTCTTTTACTACATTTTTACTAATTTGACTCTCTACCATGGTACCTGCATGCATATTGCTGCATCTCATGGCCCTCTTACACTGCTGTGAAGTTACATGAAGAACTTACAGAGAATCTGCTTTAGTTTCTGAAACTAGTCTGATCATCAGTCACAGACTGTGTTTGCTGCCACGTGGGAGGATTAACTTATTTCTGGATCCATGGATTGAAGGGTGAGGCAGGGAGATTTGTCTGTTTAATAGTTAATTCCTGTTGCTGTTTAATACAACCATCATCTGAACTTCAGTGCCAGTAGCTTAAGTTGTTGTTCACACCCATGATGTCACTTTAGGAAGCTAAGGCAGCTCGGTACACCTTCTAGCTTAGTGTTCATAAACCTTTGTCATGCTTAAATGTATTTGGTTATTGAAATCCTATAGTATTGGCATGTTATTTTCTGAATTGTTTTTTGATTTCTTGGCAGTTTATCTATGCTTTCTACAGCAATTACAAGATTTCTACAAGAGCAAGTTCTTGCTTAGGATAAGGCCTTAAATGGGAGGAGTATGAATACTTCTTTTTCACAGTGGAACTCCTATTTTAGTGAGGGCTGCTACTTAAAACCTAAAGGTTTCAAATACAGTTTCTTTCAAGTTATATTTATAAGTGTATTTCTGATAATGCAAGGCTAAAGCTTTGTTTCTGTGATGTCTTGGGAATTGTATTGGCTAGCTAAGTGGCATTTATTCAACACCAGCAGAAGAAAAGGCAGATGTACAAATTATCTGTATTTAGACATATGTACAGTTTCATCCTTGGAGATCTTTTTTGTCGTCTTGAAGTTTCAGTTCTCACTGCATGCTGACAGGGTTATTCTCAAGCAACATGTAACTTGGCCAGATCCACCCCATAAATTCTGAGACTTTCGTATGTTGTGATAGATTCTTCTTCTTAAGCATTTTTAGTTCTGTTTTTGTTCGGGAGTGTCTTTGCTGGATACAGCAGGGGTTGTTTTTTTATTTTTGCACTGCTTCTGTGCCTATTTGTCCTACATGCTAGTAAACCACCTTAAAATTCTTTTCTTTCTGGATTGGAGACATGATTGCAAGAAAGATTAATGCATTTGTATAAACAAGTTGACATGTGACTAAGAGGCTGTTAATGTATTTATAACTTTCAAAACTATATTTAAAGGTATGTATTGCTCCTCTTTCTTTCTGGAACATTTTATTCCAGGGATCAACTTCATGGAGTAGTTCCCAGCTGGCAGCTGTCACAGGTAGTGTGACAGTTGTTAGTTGGTTATTTCTTAGATGTCTTTTTAGTCTTCTTTGTAACTTAGGAAAGTGTAAACAGGTAAATAATCATTCCTAATGTAAATTAAATGTTCTGTCACCAGTTTTGAGCATGCCACACATGTATGCCTGTTTTCAGAGTGAGGCAATCTAGAGCTACTGGCTAGGTGTGTTGAAGTTATCACATTGCATGTCGATGTGTACTGTAACATTCCCTCCTAATAAAAACTATTGGTCAGCTTGGGTGCTGAAGGCCTGCTGGGACATTCTTAGATAACTTGGTCCTTGAAGAAACTTTACAAATTCTTCAGCACTGAGAATAGAGAATTCTGCAAAATTAATGAACTGTTTTGTAGGGACATATGCTGTTGTGGATGCTGGTTTTTTAACTACTTTGTTGTCCTGCATTATGTCTCTTTTCATTTTTTCCCTTACTTTATAGATTCAAAAATACCCAGTTAAGGGACTTGCAAGTAACTCTTTTTGAAAACAAAGGCTTGCCTGTGTATTTTGGAACCGATGCAACTACATTGCATAATTGGAAATGACACCAAGATTTCCTGTGGGAATAGTAACACTTGGAATATTTTTTTAAATATGCCATAGATACTGTGTCCATGATAACACAGTTGTGTAGCTTAGATGTTCCTGAAAACTCTAGTGCAGGTCCTAAATCTCCATGTATCTTAGTGACCTGAGGTGATTGATAATGCTTTGTGTTCTGCTTACATTGTTATTTTCAAATTGTGTTGGTCTCCGTATTGAAGTATGCTTTGAAAAGCACATGGGATATATGTCTGTGCAGTTGAAGCAGAGGTAAAGATTTTTGTACTCACTTGAAGACCTGTGACTTTTAGAAATATGTCTATATAGACAAGGCTCTCCTGTCAGAAAGTTTGTTTGTTTCTGTGAACGATTATGGTATGAATTGTAAAAGCTTACCGAGTAGGAAAGAGCCAAAAAAAATGTTACTTAGCACTTAAACATTGCTTGTTTATCAGAGGCTCACATTTTTTCATGATTAGTGAGCCACTCATGTCAGACCTAGCACTTGTTTCTCTGTAGAGAGTGGAGGCATGTTCAGACCTGCTCAGTGTGCAGTTATAGGTTCCTGCAGGCAGCCATGTCTGAGCTGGAGTTCCTGTGGGTGAAGTAGCTGTCAGGTCTGGCTGTTACCAGAAACATCCTCCATCTTCCTATTTCCACTGCAGTGTAGCTCTGACAGTGGGTGTAACCTGGGATTGTCTTGAAACAAAAGCTTGCATCACCTGTGCTGGATGTAATATGGCCTTGGCAAGCACCCTGTTTAACATTTGTTTCCTGACTATTGCCCCGACTACTCGTGACACCACAGCCCCCTGTCCCCCCCACCAGATGGACGTGGAACACAGCAATCTGCTTTGAATGGCCCTACTTGAGCCAGGGAGGTTGGAATAGGAGACCTCGAGAGGTCCCTTTCCCACCTCAACTGTTCAGTGAGAAAAACCTTTTTAATATGGAAGAGAGATAAAAACAAGTAAGTGCTGGATTTTGCAGGAATGTAAGGGGATGGTAATTACAAAATTATACTTAAGATAAAGGGTCTTTCTCTGGTATTGAAGCTGATTTTAATTTATACTGAGCTTCTATACTGCTGCTTCTATCTGTTGCTCCTTGTAGCAAGCAGCTAAACTTGGGTAGGTTCTACTTTGTAAGACTGATAAAGTACAGTTATAACAAACTCGTGGTTTTTTAAGTCAGTTTTAGCTAATAGCCTACACTTTCTTTCAGTTTTGACTTCTTTTGACTTTAGAAATAGCTTGTCCCCCTTGGAAAAAAAGGGAAGTGGACAGAGAAAATTATCAGATGAAGAAGTAGAGTAACAATGATGCTTAAAAAAAAAAGCTGTGGAATGTATGCTACATGCCTAACCCTATGTTTGACCTTCTATATTGGCCCTATATTGACTGTCTAGATCTTGTTCAGAATGATACTGTCAAAGTAGCCAGTAAATTTTATATATAAGGTGTTTCTATTACATAATACATTTCTGTTATAGATAAAATAAATATTAGTATCATGGAGCTCCTTTACAGGAACTCAGTTTTCTTTTGCTTAGAATGAAAGGGAATTGAGTTTGTGTCATCCATTGGTATATGTAAGCATAAATTAATTATCGATACATGGAAAATGTGATCCCTTCACCAAAGAAGGTACCATTTTCCACCCCTTCCTTAAGGAAGCAATGATATTCAAATTGCACCACTGTCAAGTGAGACAAAATTAAAATGATTACAGCACTTTCAGGATTTATATACTGAACTGTTCTAAGTGATTCTTTTAAGAATTCACTATTCATATATTTTTGTGAGATCTGCTAGAACCTCTGACAATGTTGCTTGACCATGGTTAATTTACTCAGGGAGATGAACAATTTCACATGTCAGGATGGAATTTATGAAGGTGTAACAGGCAATCTTAATGTGTTAGGTGAAGTCCAGGTCATGTATGATTTTAGGCAATGTATAGAATACCCTGGTAATAGGGTATAGAATACCCTGTCTGTTTAGCAGGGAAATGTTTCATTTATCTACCATCCACTTGAGCTAGTCACCACACCAAGAAAAAGTGGTAAAGCTTACTTGAATTTCCATGTAGGAAACCAGATATTACAATAAAAAAATGTTGGTTGTTTTCTACTATTTTTTGGTGTATTCTACTGGTTGTCTGTGTTCTACTACCAAAGTTTACATGAAGATGTACTTGGACTCATGGCCAAGAGCATATGTGAGTGTATTCTAATGGTGTTGAAACTATTGTGTTGTACTGTATTTTATAACTGTTCCCACTGGAATGGCTAAGATAAAATGTTTTCTTAAATAGAAGTTACTGTTTATTCTGGAAGATAAGGATGCTTTCTGAAGACTGAACACATCTAAACTTGTGCCACTGTTCTTGTTGAGTGACAGTATCTAGATAGGTTCTCTTTGAATTCAAGAAGATCTAGTATTAAGAAAAGTAATTGTAATTTTGCATTATTCTCACAATAACTGTGAGAAGAAAAAGTTGTCATAGGCATGGCTGAAGGGTTCCTTGTATTTGATAAATATTTCATTATTGTGTTTAATGTTTCTAAATCAGGGCAATTTCCTATAGGTCTACAGATTTACTGCCCATAGGGTTTTCTTCAGCATTAGTATTTCTTAAACATGTTCTGTATTATCTTTGAATTATGCTAAAGCATCTGTTATTGCTAAATATTAAAAGTAAATATTTCTTCTAGCAAGTGTCAAGTGCTAGATAGCTCTTCTGAAAAACATGAGCATGGGGAGCTCAAGATCTGCAACCATGAATATTTATTTTTCAGGACTGTATTCTTTTGAGCATGTTCTTTTAGGTGCTGAGATTTTTACAGAATACTTTACTGTGAGAACTATCTCATTTATGTAGACTCTTTTGAAGTTTTTCACAGTGTATATGAAGATGATTCTTGCATCCTGTAGCTGCTTTGACAAGCATTATTTATCAAGAGGAAATCGATTAACTGTGGAGCAGAATTGTGTAAAATTGAATTCACAACCATTTTCTGTTTTTTCTTAATAAAATGATTACTGAAAGAATTCCATCTGAAGACTGTTGAAAGCTGGCTGCAGTTTATGATATAACGGATAAAATCTGCATCCTTGGCCTTCCAACAACCTTTACACCAGCAGATGGTGGGCGTAAAGATGTCATTCATCATTTATTTACAATGGACTTTATTTATTCTAGTGTCAACAGCTGCCCCAGGGAGCGGGTTATTGAATTCAAATGTGAAGCTCTGGGTTATTTGCTTCCTTTCAAATTTGTCTTCAGAGCTTAGTTGCTAGGAGTCCATTCTGTGCTCTAATAATGATTCATGTATTGTGAAGCCATTCAGTAAATTGGGTTGTCAGGGATTGCCAAAAAAGGTTTAGAGGTCTTGTTCCGATTTTTTTTTTTCCTTTTTTAACAGCACTATGCTGTAGTTGGTGTCTTCTCCCTATGTGCCTTCTCTTGCTACTGTTGGAGACTTTGTCCCCAGTTGTCCCCTTTCTGATTTCCTATCCATACTCTTCCTTATCCCCATCTCTCGAAAGTGGAATTGTATGATCCTGTGATTCTAAGTTCATGGTTTTCAGGAACAAAAACTAAGTATTAGATATGAAGTAATGAAACTTTGTGTTCTACAGGCAGGGCAGGAGTCCTTCCGTTCCATCACAAGATCATACTACAGAGGGGCCGCAGGGGCTTTGCTAGTGTATGACATTACAAGGTGAGAATACTAACTGGATTACAATGATAGTCTTTGTAGAATTGTGCTATGGTGTACAGTAGTGCTAAGTATCTCATCTAACTTGGCTTTTTGTATAGATACTGGTAATCTAACATTGATTGTGTCAACTTCCTTTAAGTGCTCTAAGACATGATACAGCATATGTAACCTATATACTTCCAGTTTTCTCTCTATGGTAGTTGAGAAAGCATGCATAAAATCTCAGGAAGAATGAAATAAAATATTTTTATAAACTATTGACCATCGACCTCTGGATTACCTTTATTGAGAAATACCTGAAAATATTTCAGTAATTTCTTTCTAGTGTTTTATTATCATGAGGGATATTTTTTTTTCTTTAATTACAGCAGGTAATTTTTACTGAAGTGCTAGTCTGCAAAGGAGTGAAATAGTAAAACAAAGAAGTTTGGTTACATAATACCAGGAAACTTGTGCCATTGCTGTGTTTTTGAGGTTTGGAAAATACAGGTCTTAATCTGATACTTTTTAGTAGCTGTTCAGAAGTTACTAAAGTTTCCCTGCTATATTAAATAAAGTATCTATATACAGTTTATCTGTAAAACTGTTGGTACTCTGGCTGGTTTATGAAAAAGTTCAGGCTCCAAAGTCCTGTTAAGTTGTGTGCCTCCTTTTGTGGGTCTTGGCTCTTGTTGTTGCATTGAGCAACCACTTGTGCTAGAGATTTCCTAGATATTTTTCCTTTTTTCCCTTTTTGCGTTTAAATATCAGGAAGCAACATATTCTTTCCTTGGGATTTCCAGTAAATGAATCTTCGATTAATTATTAAAATATGATATCTTAAAACCACTCTACAAGCATGGGATTTATTAGTTAGTTTACACCTTATGTAAAAACTAATGTGTCACATTCATGTACCTCATTTTAAAAGATTTTACTGCTAAATTTATTATTCAGCTTATAAACTCACTTAAAAATTATCAGCCATTTTCTGCTTTCAGTAAAACATATATTACTATACGAGTATGTGTTTATTTGTTGTTTGGCTTGGTTGAAGCTGATGGCTACTTTTTAAATTCTATTCAGTTTTTAGATGTATATAAAATTACAGATTCTTACAGCTCTAAGAATCCTCTTTACTCTTTGTAGCAAACATGTTTTCAATTACTTTTAAGGCAGAGTTCATTAACACTCCTTGTTTGCTAAATTTTTGTTCACCCATTCTCCCTCTCACAAAGGGATTACTAGCTTTTATCCCTAGAGCATGTGCACTAATAAATGAGTTGGTTATTCGAGTAAAGAAGTGGACTAACAGGGGAAAGATTTCCTAAAATACTGCTTTTAATGTTCATTCTCTTCTATACTTAGGAGGGACACTTTCAACCACTTGACAACTTGGTTAGAAGATGCTCGTCAGCATTCCAATTCCAACATGGTTATAATGCTTATTGGAAACAAAAGGTAAAATTTTATTAGCTGTTATTTTTTAAGAGGGAAAGATTTAACTTCTTTGTATCTCAGCTTTTGGGTTTTCTTATTTGTAGGCTATATGTTAGCTTAAAATTCCCTTCTGTCACTGTGCACAGTTCTGTGGTGAGCCTGAACCCTTTCTTATTCTACTTAGAGTAATACAATGTGCAGCACGTGGATCAACTATGTTAGATTCTGAATATCTGTTTTAGAAGTAATTTTACTCCAAAGGAATGATTGCAAATGCGTGAAGCAGTGGATTAGATGAGTTGTTTCATTATGCTTTTTTGTTTCTGGAATCACCAATTAGAACCTAGATCTCTCCCTTATAAAGAGAATATGATTCCTAATTTGAGATGTCCTAAAGTGCTTTTGTTTTTGGTTGAGTATCACATCAGAGAGAATGTCATTTAAAAGAAAAGCCCATAGTACAGGACTCACACCAAAAACTTCTCTCAAATGTCAAAAGTGCATACTTCAATGACTGAGACATTTCTGATTTGCAAGCCTCTTCCATTTTCTATACCTTTTAGCTAGGCTTGGGGTCAGAGAATGCTTTTTCATTGTTTCCTGGTAAATTCACTGGGTGATGAAAATACCACTAAAAGTTGTGGAAGTGTTACCCAATTCGTAATCAATTCCTTACTTGGTCTTCTCATCAGCTATGCTGTCTAAAATTATAAAATTATTCCCTGTTGATACTGAGACTTTGTAGTGAAAGTCGTAATGAAAACACATCAGTGAATATATTATCTGTAGTTCTTCTAGTTCTTGATCCAGTGAATTATAGCATCATATCTAGATTTTTTTTGCTGTATGTAGAATTTTTTCAAAATATCAAAAGCATCACCTCAGAATTTAATAACCCATTAATTATGGGCCATTGTGTAATTGACTTGAACTTGTGTCCATGCCTCAGCAATTCTTGAAGGTAGAGGTGCCAGTTGAAATAATGGTGTGTATGCATGCCCCTGAAAATTTCATGAGCAGCCAGATCATTTCTTAGATACTACTGAGAAGCAGCTTTGTGATACTGAGTCTGTGTTTTCTATTCAGGCCTGACAAACTCTTTATTTTCTTCTTCTTCCCCCTCTTCTCTCTTCTGTTTTCCCCCACTGCCCCACCACCCTTTACCTCCTCCAGAACACCGTGGTACATATTAAGTAATTGTGAAGTTTGTCAACTTTTTTTTACATTATCTGGTAAATGACTAACAACTTTCTTTTTAATTGAGGAATGTGTTAAGCATAATCTTGACAAATTAATATAAAAAATGTCATCTTGTTTTATTAAATGAAGCTTTGATAAACCCGTGATGGCCCTGACCAACTGTTTTTATACTTGTGTGAGTAAAAATATGGCACTAAGAGAAACAGTAAAGTATACGGTTTACTTGAGATAAGTTTGAATACTTAATTGACATCTGTAACTCTTTCTGATTATTCTTAGCTGTTAAACTAAATTTTCATGTCTTGCATTCTGCAGATGCAGACTGATTTGCTACTTGCAGCTAGCCCAGTAATTCCCAGTTACAACTAGGTTTTATCCAAACAATAAATATAAATGTGCACTGTAAATTGTTACAGATTAAGGTGCCACATGAGCTAAAAGTATTAAGAGTTAAACTTAAAACTTCTAAGCTTTTTAAAGCATATTATTTTCAAGGAGGGCAGGAAGAAAACTCCTTCAATTTTATTGCATTATCCTGAAAGAGTTCTTATGGTAGGGCATACTACTAGAGACGGGTGGAAGGGAGAACATGTATGCTAGCATAGGAGTTTTGAAGGAATAAATACTGCTCTTATGACTCCCAAAAGTGCACTTGACATAAGTTTGTAGTACTGACTTATTGCTGGATTTGAAGTGTTGAAAATTTAATTTGAAATATAATGGCTGTTTGTTGAAAACGTTACAAATACTAGTGTTAAAACATTACAAATACTGTACTTAATCTTCTTTCCAGAACAAAGCATAGCTATATTGATCTAGTAAGACCAAATGCTACGAATTATTGGAATGGAGAGAGGAAGACAACTGTGGTTAGTAGAAGCAGTTAAAGATCTTTAAGAATATGTTTAGGTATCAGTATTGAGTTTTGATTGGGCTGTCATTGCAGTTTTTGATACAACTGCATTATTTCAAGTAAAAAGTTATTTGTTTATGTTCTGTCATGGAGATAACACTGTAGTGAATCAAGGTTTTAAATAAGGTATTTTTGAGAGTAGCATGGTAGTAACAAAGACATTGCTCAGGTTTTAAAAGGTAATGTCAGCTAATACTGGGAGGGCTTAAATATAATGAACATCAACTTCAAAATTGTTTTGAGAGGATATTTCTTGTATCTTTGTCTTCAATTTTTTTTTAATATTTAAATAATGTGCTGAATTGTATTGACTCTGTAACTCTCTAAGCTAGCATTTAGTTAAAAATTACAAAAAACCTGCTTTGCTGCAAAATAGATGCCACAGTGAGTATTATGTATTTTTAGTATAATTACAAAGTTGGCAAACACTGAAATCTAGCATGATACATTTTATTTGTATACTGACTGCACATTAGATAGATCTAGTTGTATGCTGTTTAGTTAAAAATTTCTATCTAAAGATATTTATACATGTACAACTTAGATAATTAATTGAAATATATATCTTACACTTATACATCAGTAATAAAATATATCATTTTTATTGGTCAAGATGCAATATACTTACAAAGAAGGACAAACTGTGAATTTCTTCTTCTTAAAGAATCTTTAAAAAGTAAGGGCAAAATACGTGTGTCTGTATGACTTGGAGAAATGGATTTGTCTCTAGTTGTTGAGTCCAAGAGGGTTTTTTTCTGCTTTTTTGGGTAATAAAATTTTGAATTAAATTGCTTGGAAAGCAGGAAGCAAGAACCTATCTAACAGTCACTTCAATTTCTTTTGCTGCTGGAGGGCCAGGAGTTTCACAACCTAAATGCTAACTTACTGGCAGAGAACAGCTAATGTAGTTCAAAAGAACTTAATTCTGCTTTTAAGTTTTTTTATCAGAAGAGAAATTGACTGTATGAAGTTTTGCTACTGAATAGAAAAAGTGAACTTGATATTTTAAATTATGCTTAATATTAATAAATCATTTATAAAGCTTCTTTATCAGCTCAGCTTTATAGTACTGAATTGATAGATAATATTATAATAGAGTGTGATATGCACTGAAAGTACAATGTCTAAAGTTAGTGTTCAAGGAATACCTAGATAAATACACACTCATCCTGTAGAAAGCTATTTCATGAAGTCTTTGATAAGATTTATGTCAGCTAAGTTAAGTGTGATGCCTGTGACTATTCCATATACTGTAAGTGCAGGGCTTACAATAATTCTGCTTTATTTAAGGGCTTGACAAGTTATATACCCAAGTTCTGATGGGGGCTCTTGGCTTCTCAGGCTTATAAGCATGTCTGTGAAGAATCATCTTTATATGGACATGTTAGACCATGTAATTTAACTTCTGTTTTTTTTTCTTCTATCTTAGTGATTTAGAATCTAGACGAGAAGTTAAGAAAGAGGAGGGTGAAGCATTTGCACGAGAACACGGACTTATCTTTATGGAGACATCTGCCAAAACTGCTTCAAATGTAGAGGAGGTAACTTTGCTCAACACTTTTTACTAAAATAGTTGATTTAAATTACACTTGTTTGTGTAGATACTGTTCTCTAGATTTTGGGTTCCTTAACTTGAATTAACTACTCTTTATAATATGAGAAAGACAATGTCTGTGTTGTAATTGATTACACTAATTATATTGTTGAAACTTCCTAATTAATGTACTTGCAGGGTTTTTTGAAGTATTTGATCAGAGAAATGGCTAACTTCTATGTGCCATGAAATCTAAGAAGTAAGGCTAGAATAGATTTGCTAGTCCCAAGCAAGCCAAGCTATTTGGTATTCTTGGCAGATGTCACTGTAACCTGTTCTAAAGGCTCCTGGTATATCACGAGCTCTTCAGAGCAGTCTCTTGCAGTGCTTTGGTATTTGTACTGTCATCGTCTTTCCTGTCTGCTACCTACTAGGAGTCTTCTTCAATTTGCACACAGCTGCTATTTTCTGTCCTCTGCAGAGCTGCTGAAGAGGTTATTGTCTTGGTTACTGTAGTCTGCTATGTATTTGAATAAGTTTTTCAGTTTTTGCTACTTTAAAAAACTTAGGTCTTTTCAAGTTTGGTTTATAGTTCACATTTCTGGACACATGTGAGTTCTTGCATCTCTCACCTTGGTTTACTGCATTCCTTTCTTGAAGGGTAGTCATGGTGGGCTGAGCTCAGCTGCAACTGAATACCCACCAAATTGCTTGCTCAGTGCCTCTGTCCAGCAGGATGAGGGAAGGAACCAGAAGAACCAAGGCAAGATAAAACTCAGGGCCTGAGACAGAGTTTTAAAAATTAAGGAAAGAGATGGGTGAAGAATAACAGAAAGGCAGTCACTCACAACTTCCTACAAACAAACTGAATTTCAGCCAGTCTCTGAGAAACACTGACTTTGACTACCCTGTGGTTTTTATTCTTGAGCATTATATCATATAATATGAAATACCCCTCTGGCCAGTTCTGGTCAGCTGTCCTGGTTGGTTTATGTCCCCCACGATTTTGCCTACCCTAAGCCTAGTCACTGTCAGGAGAGGGCAGTGTAAGAAACAGAAAACCTTGACACTCTGAAGTAGCTAAAACCTTGGTGTGTTATCAACACCATTTTAGTCATAAGTCCAAAACACAGCACCATGCAGACTGTTGTAAAGAAAACTGTGCTGTAGCCAGACAAGTACAGTGGTGGACCAAGAGCTCCAGCTGAGATGCTAGTGCTATGTACAGCAGAAAGATTGCTTCACATGTCTTTCAAGCCCATACTTGGTTCATCCACACTGACCTTTCTTATAATGACGTAGTTCAGCTTCTTATTCTACGTAATCTACCCCTGTTCATTTCCAAAACTACCCTAAATTCAAAATGGTGTGTGACCAGTGAGGTATTCTTTTATTGGTAAAGCCTTTTACTTATAAAATATTTAAGTTTTTTGAAAAGTTACAGTAAGCTACAGATGACTTCCAGAGAATTCATTACCACCTGATTCTAACATTATCACCTCCTTTTGCATCAAAAATTACATCCTAGTGAATGAATTGTCCAGTATCTAATGCATCTCTGATTATCAGGAGGCAAATGGGCATGAAGTTCTTTATTAAAAAGTTCACATAGAATCCTCTTCTTGTGATTATATGAGCGAGTGATGTGTGTGTGTGTACTAACTTTCTAATTCTGGTGGAAAAGCTTTAGGATATAATCCTTTCCAGTGACAATCAAGTGCATTCTTTAAATGGTATTCTCAGTAAACACAGAAAAAGTGGCATGATGTAGAATAGTTAACAGCTACAGAAGCAAAATCCTAACCTCTAGCAGTTTCTTTATATGAACAAATCAGCTTCTGTTGGTAATGGTTTTTTAAGCAGTTTTCCTTGTTTAATCCTGATTTCCACCACTGTGGAATACCTTAGTAAATTCGTAGCTGGAGCGGTACATTGACCTTTTTGGTGCTTGGATCTTACAACAGTTGAAAAGTGTTCATTATGTTCTTCAGGGTTGTCTCATTACCTACGTCTTGAATAGAAATGGATGATAAGGAGTGGAAAACATCCTGTTGGCTGTTCCTTTTGTGCAAGGCTGTTGGAGAAATTTCCACCCTGTTTGCGTAATAGGTAATAGATGGTAGGGAGTGAGAAGTAGATGCAGGCTCTTCCTTCATAGTTACTTTGGAGACTTCTAAGAATTCATTGTGACCACAGAGTTAAGTCATCATATTTCATGTGGAATGGGATTGTGTAAAAAGAGTTTCTGCATCACTGAGAAGATAGAACGATTACTGGAGGGAAGTTAGGCACAGGCTTATAATTTGACTGCAGTGCAAGGACAGTTAATGCTAGTCTCTTCAGCAGTATATTTATTTAAACAGGAGGTTGTTGTTTATTTCCTTTTAGACTCTGTCTAAAGCTGTAAAGGTAACCAAGTATCAAAATATTACTGACTTTTTGTGCTCCTTTTTTTTGTTCTCCTCAGTGATTTCTAAGGTGATTGTAGTTAGAGCAGTGTACGTGTTGTCATGCATGGCTGTGGGCTTTATCTCGGTAGAATCTTGTTAACTTTTAGAATCTTGGTTAACATTTGCTCTTTTGTGTTGAATTGTGGATGGGTGATGTGCACGCTGAAACACTGTTTCCAGACTTCAGTGTTGCTTATTTATGTTTTCTAAGAAAACACTGTGATGTCCATTGGGAGACTTTTCACTTGTGCATGCATAAGTCTGGTGTCTGAGCCCCCGGCAGGTTTGCACTTGTTTTAATCATAACATCCATTACTTTCTGACCTCTCATTAAACCAACACATAATACATAAGAAATTTTTTGTCTCATTTGCAATAGACATTAGCAATTTTATCACATTAGTTTTTTTCATTGGTAGTTCAGCAGTAGTGTATGACTATTAATTGTGCTCTTACCTGCCACCTGCATTTCAGAGTTTGCTGAGAGCTTACTGCTTGGGCAGGGGCAGAGTAGAATCACAGCAGGACCTCAGGGTGACCACCCTATAGCACATGATGCTTAACTCTTTGTCCCTGGCATATCAATGGTTTGAATCCATTTATGTGCACTGATTCTCAAAAAGTAAGGATACCTAGCTGTATTTGGGAAGCTGCAGTAACTTTGTGCATTATTATTTCATTCCAGACTGCTACTTTTAATAATGATTAATGATGTCACCAATCCTAAGCCAGAAAGTTTTCTGGATGCTTGTCAAAGCAGTGCTAGACAACATCACCGTTCAGAAGCTGATCTCACTTGAGTTGTGCCACTGTATCACTGATTCCTGGTGTGGGACTTGGTTTTAGTAAGTTGTTTCCCATATGGAGGGGTGCCTATGCCAAACTTAAGAGCATTGTTTGTGTTAGTCCAAGTTGTCTGCACATAAATAGAATGCAATAATGAATTCATTATTTGATACTAAATTTGAACAGACTCATGGTTTTAACTGAGCAATGGAGCACTTCTGCTACAGGGAGCTCGATGGTCATTCAGTGGTTCTTTTTCAGTTGTAACTTAATTTTCTCTTCAGGCAGCTTCTTTCATACTTTTGCTTAAATGAATAACGAATATTCAAAGCTCCTGTAGCTTCAACAGTGGCACAGATAAGAGAAGGGAGATGGCCTTTTCTAATATTCTGAAGGGTGAAAGTGAAAATCTCATGGAAAGATTAGATTCTTAGACGCATCTAAAGTTGAACTGATTTTTAGAGTGTGCTTTATTTCCCTTCCAACTCTCCCTGAACACAGCTAATAGCTGGGAAACAAACAGTTATTTGACATGGTAATATAGTAATCAGGGATTTAGTTAATAAAACTTGAAAGTCATAGGATGTTAATAATTTTCATAGCAGGGTAAAGTGACACACGAGGTAATCTGACTAGCTTTTGCAAAAGTGCAGGATTTCTAGGTTATGAGTGAGTCTTTAAAAAAACCCAAAAAACACCCGCCCAAAAGTTAGGTTTATCTTAATTTGTATCAAAACCAGTATTCCTTCAAGTTCCTGGAAATCAAAGTCCCGTGCCCTTTCAGCTGTGCGAAGCTGACATTTTAGCCAGTTTCTCCCATGAGAAAATGGGGTTGAAACTCGTGTCAGTTCAGCTGAGGAAGGGAGAAGGGGCAGGACACCTGGCTGTAATGAAGATACACAGCTTTTTGCTGCTTGTGGCAAATCCTTGGATTGTGCCCCAACTTCACAGTAAGGAACACTGGCTCTGCTGTGGTTCCTGGGGCTTCTGGGCATCTCACGGTATGATGAGAATAAAAGGTCTCTGTTAACTGAGTGTTCCAGGCTTTATAGAAGAGCATGAAATGTATGATACTGCCTGCCTGACCTGTAGATTCCTGGAGAAATGGATTCTTAGTTCTGGGAGGTTTGTCTTTTTTTTCCCCTCAAGTGTTCTGTCCTGTGTCAACAACAGTTACAGGACTTTTTAAGTCAGTTTGAGCTCTAGTAATGTGTATTGGTACAGTAAGTTTGTCAGAAAGATCGCGCCTCAATGGAGACATACAGAAATTGCTGTCGAGTTCCGGTTTGAGTCTTTGCACCTATACTTCAAATACAAGCTTACAGATGTGTTGGGGCGCTTTTTGGGGTGTGGGCTCATTATGTAGCACCTTACTATGGTTATAATTAACCCCCCTGCATCCCTTTCAGTGTGCTAGGCTTCTTCCTGAAAGATCATTGAGCTGTAAAAAGCATTGCCTTATTGTGGGTGCATAAAAGAGCTGCTCAGAACTTTGGAATCTCACTTGATTAAGTGGCCATCCAGCACCTGTTACACACTGAGATTGTGAATGCTTTAGGCATAAATCCATTTGTTGTCTATGTTGTTACTGTTTCCAAATGCATTCTTAAATAGTAGAGTGATCTAGCTATATCATATCTTATTGCTAAAAGATAAGATAGGAAATTAAAGAGGAGGAGGAAATCCTAGGTGTTGGCTGGGTCATGCTTTAGAATTTGTAATATATTTAACCTTTAAGCATTCCTCATGTAATTGCAAGAAAGAATCCAGGAAATAATGATTGCCCAAATTTATTTCCATGCATTACATTTAATTTTAACATTGCCACCAGAGGGCAGCATGTTCCACGAGCTGGCCGTGCTGAACGTGATCTCGTACCTGATTGTAGGCAAAGATGAACTTGTAGTCTTGAGGTTTGAAAAATATCAGTGATTCATTTCCAAGTTTTTTCCTGTTATGCTCAGCTTATAGCAAAGTCCTCAGATTCTTTTTCTGCCATTAACTTTCTGAGAAAGACAAGTGACATTATTGACATCTGCAAGTGAAAACTAAATGCAGCTGCTCTACTACTCACATTCTAGTGCCCCTAGCTTATTGTTACTCCTGTATAGAGCTTCCATGAGACAGAGGTATCGGGAACTTATTCCCTTACCTGTTTCTTGCATTGTTTTTACCAGTTATAGAATTCATTCTTCCTGGATTTGTCTCAAGAGTAGTAAAACTATATTACTTGTTTATTTGTGTGATGATATAATGTTGAAGTTGATGTAATTCTACATTCAGTGTTTGTAGGATTAATTTACCTTAAATGCAGTATCGGTAGTGTTTGGTAGTTGCAGTTTTGGGTTGTTTAGGGGGTTTTTTGGGGCAAGCATTGTGAGACATGACTTCTTGATTCTCTTGTTGCAATATGGTCTGGGAAACTCCTTATACAAATAATCTAAAGTGATATTATACTGATATATTGTATGCTAAAAGCCTTTTTTGTTTGCTTTGTAGTAGGTGCAGGCATGACAGAACAGGCAGATCACATCTTGCAAGACTCACTTTCCCACTTGTACAGTAATGCACTTTTCCTCAAAGGGGTATTGCTACTATTCGGGAACCTAATTATAATGAGCACACAATTGAAAAACACATTGCATTAAAACAAATCACTGAATAACTTGTATACAACCTTTTTTAATGCTGTGGTACAGTTATATTCAGCAATCTTGTGCATAAAAGCATCAGTAAGATGTGGTTTAGAAAATGACCAAGAGTTAAACATTAAATGTAGACATTTTCCTGAAGGTGCATTGTTCTCTTGAATTTTCCCAAAATGTAGTCAAGGATTTTTATATTTGGAAGTCTAACATACTGATTTTGCAAAAGTCTCTCACTTCCTTTTATGAGTAATAGAAGTACTGTGTACTAAGGCATTGCCATCTTTCAGGTTATTATGTATAGATGCAGGGTGAGTCTGGTACTGCCTCCCTTGGAGCGCTGAAAATGTACCTGAACCTGATTTGGGATGGAAAGGCATGAGTATCTTTGTCTAGTGTTTTAGTAGCAGCAGCATTATAGGAACATACAGTGCAACTGCAGTAGGCTTGGTAGGCAGCCAGCTGAGCCCTTGTGGGCTTGCTGGTGAGGTCTTGTGTGGAAGTGGCTAAACTGCACCTGGATCCAAGTTGGCACGTGAGGTGCTACAGCTGTGTTCTTGCAGTCCCCTGCATGTGGTCTAATAAATCTAAACTGGATTTGAGGGGAAAATAACTCTTTCTGCATCTACGGCTCAGTTAATCTAAAAATAGGGTAAAACTGCCCCTAAATAATTAAGAGTTCATAGTATCCTGCATGTTCCAGATAAGACTTTGAAAATGCAGTATTAAAAGAGATTTTTGGAAGAAGTCAATTCTACCAAGTTCACGTTCTTGTTCTTGCTAATTGGGCCACAAGCATGCAATGCCAAAATCTGATGAGATATTCTTAATGCAGGTAGACTGCTGTTTTAGTGATGTTCTCAGGTGATTGAGTCTGCTTACACTTTGAATCATAAGTTAACTTAAAATACATGGATGTGAGAAACAAATGGAAGTGTCAAGGGATTCAAGTCTCTCTTCATGGCTGATTAGTAGCAATTTTTTAGAATACATAAAGAAGAGAACATGAGGTAGACTTAAGTGCTGTGTTCTTATAATTTGTTTTCAAGTAGGAATTCTTTCTCTGGCCCAGTGCAACTTGGCATTTTGCTATGCAAAGTAACAGTATGGGCTGTTTTAACACTAAATATGTCATGCACCAGAATCACTGATGGGAATGGGGTAGTCAGCTTATGACTTGAAGATAACTGAAATGATAGAACTGAGATGAATGGAATATTTGGATTTTTCAGATCAACAGTTTCTTGGCCAATATGTTTAATATTAAAATATACTGTACTGAACTCAGTATGCTCTTTTGCGTTGTACAGTACACATGTAGTAACAGAAGGAATTTTGTGTTTGTGCAGTGCTGTTTTCCAGTGTGTTTTAGTGTTTTTTGTGAGGATAGATGCATCGCTACAATGACTCCTCTTGAGTGTAGTATCCAAAAGTTACTATAGTCTCAGTTGTATCAGTTTGGAGTTTGTTAAAATTCTAGTTTGTTGCTCTAAGGTAATTTTTATAGATTTAATGTAATTCTCATTAAACTAATTCTTGGTGTCTTGGTGTACTTAGCCAGCATCTTCTAGAACAGTTAAAGTGCCAATTGTTAAGTGCTTGTTTACATGAAGTTATCATAACGCTTTTTTAAGGCTTCAAGTTCTGTTTAATGTCCCACTGAAGTAGAAGTAAGGATCCTCTCAGAATCCAGCTGTGTGAATTTTCAAAGTTGGCTTATACCTTTCAATAAGCACATGTACGAGGCCATTACAATAATTAGTATGTTATCAGGAACAAAGATAAGTTTGAATTTTTTTCCTTACATAGAAAACTTCAGTTTCTGAGGAATTTGAATCAATTCATAGTTGGCCGAAAGCCAATTTTTCTTCTCAACTCTAACACGTGTTTGAAAAACGAACTCGCTTCCTAAGTGCCTTGTGAATCTGCAATGATTAATTCTTCTCATTATTTTGCTGCAAATTCTCATGACCCTCTGTGATGATTCGATCACCCACTTAGAGTTTATGCATATTCATATCTCTCTGCTCCTGCTGCAGTCGTTCAAGTCTCCTTCACTGGCTGTGGTGTGTGCTTGGTGCAGTAATTGAGCTGCAGTAGATTGATTACTCTGGGGAGCTGTAAGGCCTTTAAAGGTGAAAACATATCAGTCCTGTTAATTAGGAAACAAAGCTCTGGTGGCAAGTTCAGCAGTCAAATGCTTCCAGTGTAGAAATGAGGAAAGGTATGATTTGTTCCTCTCCATGAACCCTGTTTACTTTTTTATATTTGAATTAGATCTGTATTTGCTGTAAGAGGCTTCTGCAGAAGGTAGCATGTCTTGTATGATTGCATGGTGTTGGTATTTTAAAACAAAAAGAACTGCATGTTTATTGTAATTACTAGCTGCTGTTAATCACCTTCTAAATTACACATTATTTTAGGCATTACTTGACCTATAAAGCTAAATGAGAGATGAAAATGGAATCATTGATTGTAAACTTTAACCAAAAACATTTATATCAGTCACTTTTCAGACCTGAATGTCAAAGTATTTTTTCTGAATTAAAACAACAGACTTTTAGAAGTCATAAAACCTGGGGCCTCTCCTTTCTACTATTAAGATGTCTGTTGCCCATTGTGTGCAAGATTAATTAAAGAGAATGCGTTCTTAAAATTAGGTGAATGTTAAATGATAGCGTAAGGTTTCATCCAGCAGACAGCATCCTTACATCATCATTGTAAGTACCCTGTGGTTTTATGTTGCTAAGCACTCTAATCTAGAGTGGCCTATTACAAAGATATTAAGGGTAGGGGAAACCATCTGCCACACAATCTATCCATAAGGGTCAGAAATAAATAATTTAGAAGTAATTTATATATCTTAAAAACCACTTTTTCCCTGTAATTACTGGACAACAGATTGTAGAATACAGATGTTATGAAAATGCCACTGTTTTTGTAAACAGCGTGTGATCCATTGCTGTTTCAGGGTGGGTTATAGGATGCTGTTGTCATACCTGTTTCTGCAGAGGTCAGGAAGGAAAGTCTCACTGAAGCAACTGCACATGAGATTGAATTCCAATTAGTGCATCTTACACCGAAGGGTATCGCATTCATTGTGTCTGTGGTCTTTTTTCCTCTGTTTTAGGCATTTATTAACACTGCAAAGGAGATCTACGAGAAAATCCAGGAAGGAGTTTTTGACATTAATAATGAGGTAACTTTTCATGCTCTATACACTCAGCTTTTTAAAAGTGCAGAATTCACCTTCCCTAGAAGGCTGGACAGTGAAAGATTTGTCTGTTACATTTGGATGTAGAATTGTCTGCCATTGTGATAAAAATGGATTAAAATAAGTGACCCTATCCATCCATGAAGCATCGCAAAATAATATAAATCCCCAAAAGAGAAGAAAATCCACTTTCATCCACTTCTCCATATGGTGTCATCTGTTTTCAAAGATAATTTTCCACTATGTAAATGGGGGACCATGTTGATATGCCAGATGCACTCCATGAGCTGTCCAGTGTAGGGGAGGGATTGCTTTGAGAGTTACATAAAAGACTTTTGAAATGTTCCTGGTTTAGGTGACTGGATACTGTAGGGAATAAAAGA
Organism: Promerops cafer; assembly: GCA_013398275.1. Classification (NCBI taxonomy): domain Eukaryota; kingdom Metazoa; phylum Chordata; class Aves; order Passeriformes; family Nectariniidae; genus Promerops; species Promerops cafer. The sequence continues at coordinate 1,339,178 of VZSE01006029.1, read as the reverse complement.
TTAGCCATTTTGGTTATGCACATTACTGAAACTACAGATTACTGTGCCTTTGCTTGTTTTGCATGGGGGTGGAGAGCTGGAGAAAGGGGAACAAGAGCTAGAAAGATGTATTATGTCTCTTGAATTTTGAAATTACTCTGCTGTTGAAAATCTTGCTTCTTAACACTAGTATTGTATAGACATATCAAGATTGTGTAAGCTCTCTGTTAACAGTCTGATAAAAAATTGACAATGTGAGGTGATCAGTCTTTTCTAAAGATCAGGTTGGGGTTTTTTATCTTGCATGTCCCTGAATAATGTTGCTGAGGTGCTTAGTGAAACCACACGTGAAAATCTGCACCACCACTCTGTTCTGTTTCTGCTCTGTGGAGAGGTGTGTTCAGATTGTCAGTGTGATGCTTCTCTTAAACATTACAGTCCTTGCAGGATTGTTCAGAGTAGGGAGGGAATTGGCAGGACTGAAATTAAGTAGCTTCATCTCTTTCCACTGATATATTCCAACATGAGAAAATTGAGACTATGGAAAATAGTACCTGTGACTTCAGAGAGGAAAAAATGAGAAACTTTTGTAGTATACAAAGTAATGGATCAGGAAACTTGTAGCTAAGTAAGACTAGCACAGTAATCCTCTAAACTAATTCTGACTGGAAAGTGTGTGAGCATATTGGTGAAACCCTTCTTAAATTCATTTCACTAATGAAAAATTTAAAATAATCTTTCACATCTTTCCTGAAGAAAATGCAGTTGGTAGTGCAATATAAATTGGAGAGCAATCAGAGTGTCTGAAAAAGCATGCTCGTTTTATCTGTCGAGTTTCATATAGTAGCTGACTGCTTTACTGTGCCTTACGGAGCTTTGATTGCAATATGCTGTCAAGAGCCAACAGTCCGTGCTACTTATTTGGCTTTATGCCAAGTCTGGCTCCTTGATTCTTCAAGAAGTTGCTATCAGCCCAGAGGGGGCAAAACCAATGAGCCATAGGGCATGCTTTTTATTAAAGAGGAGTCAAAGAGCGAAAAGAAACCACATCAGCTGCTGTCAATACTAAGCGAGTGCCAGAAACCCGAAGGCTACCACTGCTGTAGAACAACTGCCAAGCACTATAAATCTGAGATTTGCTGTGACGCAAAGTTTCCTTAAGAGCTTAATTTCTGAAGCTACTGTATTACTTTTCTCAAAGTGCTGTATTTTTAGGTAAAATCCACTTGAGGGTTAAGATATAAGTGTGATTTTGATGAATGAAAGAGCTACGCTGTGTGTGGGTTCTTGGCAAGTAGCCATGTCTTTTGGGATCACAGAAATTATTGATGACACAGAACACTCGTATGCCCTTAGCCTCTACAGCTGATTCAACACAGAAAGAAATGCTGTCTAGAGAGGAAAAGTTTTATATTAAACTATAAAACTAGTGGAGATTTTGGCAAGAGGGGAGAGGTTATATACATTCTTAGCAAATGCTATGTATTTTTAAGCTATATGCCAAGTAGTATTCAAATACAATTCTTGCTCTGTGTTTTTTTTATTGGAGTTTAAGCTAGAGTGTTACGTGGAGATAAAATTTAAATGAGAAGGAAGGCATCTTACTTTAAATAATACTTAATCGCTATGAACATGTTTGGAAAAATTACAAACTTTGCTATATTTATTGCATACATTAGGAGAACTTGTTAAATGATCTTCTAAATAGAAAAAGCAGCTTTTCAAGTATATTCTAAAATACTTACACTGTGTATTAAACTTAATTTCAGGCAAATGGCATAAAAATTGGCCCTCAACATGCTGCCACCAACGCAACGCTTGCAGGCAATCAGGGAGGACAACAAGCTGGAGGAGGCTGCTGTTGAGCCTGTTTTTACTTTCTAGCTGCCTGGATGGGGCCTACTTACTTGTTTGTTCACCCTTCCCTCCCCCCGCCCCGCTCGCCTCCACTTCAGTTCAACTGAGACATGAAACTTGTAAGTTGGTTTCCTGTTGCAGAAGACTTTATCCTTCAAATTCTTGTATAACTTTGAATAAATGGTTAATGTTCACTTAAAGACAGATTTTGGAGATTGTATTCATATCTATTTACATTTGATTTCTAGGTCAATTGATGTGATTATTTTTGTTAAATGTTGTCTTGTGCCCTTGACTACGAACTGAATTGTATTAAACACTACAAAGTCATCTGAGTATTTTAATCAGTTTGTGTAGTTAGGTTTCCCAGCTCCTGAGGTTACCTAATGTTTAATATTGTAGAGCTGTCCTCAAGTTTTTTGTCAATTTTCAAGGCTATGAAGAGAAGCGGAAGGACTCTTTTAATTCTGTATTTATCACTTTCTGTATATATAGTTTAATAACCTGCTTGGGTGTACTTGCCAAGCTAGAATTCTTTAATGCATTTGCATAAAATCTATACTACTTAGAGCTTGAAAACTACAGAAGCATTAATAGGAATTGCTTGGATGCTAAATTTTAAGCCTTTTTGACATTGTTAGCATGTTCATGCTCCCCTGTCATTATCCTGAAGTCCAAGAGAGATGCTTAATGTATATTACTAGAGGCTACATACGTGCTATCTATTTTAATGCCAAATGTTTGCTGTTTATCCACAATTTCCACAACACCTCTTCAGAAATGGATTAGCTGTTTGCCTTAACAAATACTATAGGTGAAAACAGAGTATGAATGAAAAGTAGAGGAGGAGTTGATAAATTTAAAATGGCACATTTTAAAAATGTTAACCTTCTCAATGGTTTTTTTCTTGTTTACCACTTGATTTTTAGGTATATTTTTCATGCAAGGACAGTTTTTCAACCTAAATGTATAGTGGTTGTGTAAAGTTTTCTTTTAGTGACAACTTGTAATCCTAAATATATGGTAAGCATCTTGTCTATTGTGAAGAGGGTGTGAAAATAAAATCTGCCAGTTTGGAAATCTTGATGAAAATCAAAACTACAAATGTTTTGTTACTTATTATGGTGATGGCTGGGGGGGGTATATTTTTCCTTAACTGAAAGGGTTGCAACACTGCAAAACAAAATCCTGTGTTTAAGTGTTTATTTGTTAAAATACAGAATGTTTAGGTCACCTTTCATACAAATGTGCAATCAACTGAGTTTCCATCTCATCCTATTTAAATAATTGCAGACAAAAGGGTGATGCTATTGCTAGGCCATGCTTCATGTATTGGGGGAAATAAAGGGGGCGGGGGGCAGGCAATGACTGCAAAACTTTTGTCTTATTGGACCAATATTGACTGCAACACAGCACTGGGGGAAAGGGATCCTCATGTCACCCATTCTAATTGTCAGAACTTGAACATCCAGAGTGAATAAACTTCAGCCTGACGGGTGTAACGTAGCAGTGGTTCTGAGATTAAATAAAATTTGAAAAAATGGTGTGGAACCTTTTGTTGGTATCTCGGGGAAGGGGGAACCAGTATGCCTTTATGTTAGTTGCTGACTTCAGTTCTTTTTTACACACTTAGGAACACTTTCAGCAATATAATATAATTGTTTTCAACTTTTGAATTATTAAGAGGTTACTCCATTTAGTTACTTTCAACTGTTCCCTGTTATTCAAAGTTTGCATTTATTGTTTCAGTTGAAGTTTGAAAATTGTGTTGCATGACAGTAAAACCATAGGACTGAACTGCATGGATGACAAGGGAAAACTGGCATGTCCTAACTAGCTGTTCACAAGAAGGAGTGAACAAAAAATACTATTATCTTGAATTAACTACTTGAAGTTGTTTTCACTTGGCAACGTTGTAGAATTCAGTTGCTTGAGATGAGAGAAAAGTATGCTCTTATATAGCAGCTTGAGCTTCATTACAAGGGGGAATAAAGTCAGCCATAAAATTGTCCATTAATGGAGTGGGGGGAGATTTGTACCCTGCCCTGAGAAGAACAAAAATTCATGCTGTTCTAAGTGGTGATGATTTGAAAAGCTGAAAGCTTCTGACAATCTCATTTTCTGAAAACATGGAAGAGGTATAGAATGCCCAGGAATCCAGGGCTGCTTTTTGGGGGATGAGAGGGGCAGGGGGAATATGCTGTGACTTACTAAAGTCATGTATGCAATCAGTTGCTGATCCTGCTGGTTTGGTCCTGGCTCACATGCCAGTCTTAGACCGTACATTATGTTAAGACACTGGTACTTTCAAAGAGTAGCTAGAGCAAAACTGAAATTTCCATGCATTCTGGCTGGCTTTTTGTCACAAACTTTATGCACACGTAAACCTTTTGTTGCTACAGACACCTCTATTTTTTGTACAGGTTCTTTCTGAGAAGCCGTGATGCTATTTTTATCCAATTAGAATTTGAAAATTTTATAATATAGAACTTAGCAGGAGGGTTTACTTCTAAAACATATGCTTTAACAAGATGGTTCTTTCACAGGTTTCAGTTTTACTTGCACACGAGTGACTGATAACTTGCTGAAATTTCATGTTGAATTCCAGTTGCTTTTGTTGGTTATATTTTCACAACCAAAGAACCAAAACATGTAATTGTTTCCCAGCAACTTGTTCACATGTAATGTGAAACTGTTGATACCAAAAATTATACCAAGGTGCAATTTTTCCCTTAATCCCAGTTTAGAATATGGTATAAAGCATAGTTAAAAAAAAAAAAAAAAAAGATTGGGATGATAAGTCCTCTAAGCATGACTAAAAACTTGACTCTCCCATTTCTACTAAAAATTAAATGCTCCAGGAATTTTGGCAGTCACTGAAGAAAGATTAACAACTCCCCCTCAATCTTAGACCTGTCCGTCTCTTTTGGCTTCAGTCATTCTGATTTATTCTTGTGCAGATCAGACTCAGCAGTGAGTTAAGGTAAAATGACTGCCAAAACACTTGCTGATAAGCTAAAGTAACAAGTGTCTGAAGCCCCTAGCAAGCAGTGAGAGCTCCAGCCCCTGCTCCAGAGTTGTATCCTTACGGCTGTGTTACACCTTTTGTGACACTTAGTTTCTTGTGGTGGCCTTTGAAGTGCCTTAGCTGCAACATTTATATGTTGTTTGGGTTAGAAGGGCACACACTAAGTGTGACATACATTTGAACTAGGAAAGTTATTTCTGCCTTAAGAGTTTACCTGTGACTGTTAGAGCACTAAATCTGCTCTTGAGAAGAAATTAAAACCTCTTTTCTGGCTGAAAAATACAGATAAACTGAATCGGAATGAAAAAAAGTATATTAAACTAAATTAGAAATGTCAGAAGACATTTTTGAGCATTGCATGATTTTTATTTTTTTCAAAGTGGTCTTTCTTAACGAGGGTACGCCATTGTGCCTGTATTTTTCTCTCGGTTGTTACCAGTAGGATATTGCTTTTGTAAATGCTGAGGCCTGAGGTACTGATTCCTCTTAATAGACTGCTCTTTTGATACTACTGAGGGTCCTACAACTTTCTTCTTAGGTTTTTTAGTTGATTTGTTTGTTTGGGGTTTTTTTTCATTATAAATCAAATTTCTCCTGTGTATTATCTTTTTGTCTTTTCTGTTTTCATATTGTTTTGTTCAAACTAAGTCCTGTGAGCAAAATGCTGTTCTCTGTCTTTACTTGCTCCACATCCATAACTCCCACACTTACAGGAATTTGCCCAGTATGGGGCATTTGTTTTAGGGGTGGAGGGGTGGGGCAGAGGGAGAGAGGGTTATGTGTGCTATCTGGCTACATGATATAAAATCATGAAGGAAGTACTGCACAGGCTCTGTTACTTGTTACACCTACTGTATGTACTGGTTTGCATGTGTGGGGGGATGTGATTTGCCTAGTCCTCTTCCACTATTGCAGTTAGGAGATAGGGGAGACAGAGGAAGACTAACAGGTTTTATTTGGATATCTTAATAAATTTGTTTGCTGAGATCGTATGTATGATTTGTGTATACTTAATGTTCCTCCCCCTAGAATCTCTTAGTTCTCTTCTGTCACGTTGCTGCAATGTAACTTTAACAGTATGCAGTGGTGATTTATTGTAATACACTACTGAAATCTCCATTTGTAAATAATCCAGGCTGCTGCTGTGTAAGTAGCTGATGAAATGTCTTTACTAGGTCTGCCGCGTATGAAAGAAACCACAACATTAGGCAATAAAAACTACTAACAGAATGTTACGAAACCAAGACCATGACAAAAAAAGCAGCATGTTGTGGATCTATCATTTTTATTCTTGGGACAGATTTTATTATTTTTGGAGCTATTACAAGACTTATGTTAAATATTGTGGATGATAAGAGGAAACAGACTCTTGGCAAACATGGAAAACCAATTACAGCATATTACCCTATTCCCCTTCCAATAAAGGAGGGGCAAAGCGAAAAGTTTATTCTTTGCTTAGCAGCTGGAGGGGGTGGGGGGGAAAGTGTTGCTGCTTTAGCATTGGCTTGAGGAAAGAGATTGTTGCTGTAGCAATCTTACCGCAGGCAATCCAAGCTGGAAGAGGCAAACCCAGCGTGCTCCACAGTCAGTTATACCCCAGCTTAAAAAAGCACACTCTTGTGAGAGTGCTGAGTAAAGAAATAGCTATTCTGTACCATCAGGTACACTGTTCAGTTAAAAATAAATTTTAAAAACTTGTGTTTGGTTGCAGATCTCTGTGTTTTGGTGATAGGCAATTGACTCAATATATAAACTGGAACACATATCTGGTATTTATACATGGGTTTTAGCTGCAACATCCCATGGCTCTGTGACATAGAGGTGAAATAAGGTATAGGAAAAACCTACTTCAAAGTTTATTTAGAAGTCTGTACCTCCATTTGTATTCCTCTCCAAAATTACAGTTCTTGTAAAATTGTCTATGGCAGCGTGAATGTAGATGAATTGATGCATCAGTATGTTTGTTGGAGTCCCGTTCCACCCCCCCCCCCAGCATAGTTATGATTTTTAGAATTCCTTCATTAAAGAGTCAGAGATATAAGTGTTTATATTGGGCAGACTCTTGTTGATGGTTGGGTCTACAGTACATTTGCTGTAAATTACAGCAGGATCTAATTAGCCTTTCTTAAGTGAAGCCCAGTTACACTACTTTTCCTAGATTAAGACATAAAATACTGGGAGGGAGGAAAATCCTAAAGTGTGAAGACAGTTCAAAAGAGGCCAAGGTACTATGCTAATAATTGTCAATTTAACATTGTCTGGGTAAAAGCAGTCAAGTAAACACTGCATGTTCTGATTATGGCATGGGAAAACATTTTCAGATACAGGAAATGTCTGAAAGAATGTGACTTAAAAAAACAGTTAAAGAGCAAGGATACTTGGGAAGACAGAAATCCATGGGGTTGTTTGCTGTCTCCAAAGATGAGGCAGGGAGAGGCTGTCAGTTTGAGGCATTGCCCAGCACCTGAGTGCTGACACCCACACCTGGGCCGGTGTTGCTACTTGAGGACTGGACCAGCTGTGAGGAAGGAACTTTTAAATTTGGGCATTGTTGACAGGTGCACATTTGACAGCACTAAGACTGGAGCTAGGCAGTGTCCAGAATTTGTAGGACACGTGTGAATAAATGGCTTTTAGGAGGAGGGACGGGTACAGAGACAGCGGCAGAGTGTTGACATGGGCAAATTTACTTGTTGGCTGTTGGCTCAAAAAAACCCTGAATCAATGTATAATGTCTGTGATTGTGGTATACAAATGCAGCAAAGCTGTGTCTTGAATGTAGTTAGAAACAGATTGTTCTTACAGGGTTTTTTTATCCCATTTTAATTTATGAGGATGACTAGACCTTGGGTTGCTGGTTAGTGTCATGTCTAAGGTACTTAAGATGGAGAATATCAGAACACAAAAGAATTCCTGTGTCTGGTGCCCTTGAGAGTCAATTCAGCCACTTCTAAGCAAAATGTGACTGACTGACCTAAGCCAACTGGTCACCGATGAAGGTCTGTCAGCCATCAGGGCACACAAAAATCAGTGGATGGGCTCTGCTGCTCCTCCTTGCCCAGTGTTGTTCAACTTTCATCTCAAAAGTAAAACATTCCTGTACAGAAACAAAAGCGCTTCTGGCATCTCCCCTAGTTTGTGATATGAAGCAGAAATTAAGTTAGTGAACTTGTGCAATATTGTAATTCTGTCTGGGAAGTTTTTCTAAAAAGCCACGTAACTCCAGAGAAAAAGGCATCCTCATGTGCAGGACTGACTACTCTGCATCATAAATTAAGTGCTTTGGCTTCTCTTTGGGTTCCTATCCAAGTACAATTCTATTTTCTTTCCAGTTTACTTATCTTCTTTTTTTTTTTACTTCTCCTACCTTTTTCTTTCCTTCTTGGAGTTTGGGTGTCTGTTTAAGGGAAGTGATTCAAGAAAGAGTAGCATATTTACAGTTTTCTATTCTTCTGGAAGACCTGTATTAACTATCACTGGTAAAACAAAACACTTATCTACTTTGGATGAAGTGATGCCTGCTTTTAACAATGTCACTATGTAAATTTAGAGACATAGTTGGTCACAGGCCCACCTATTTAACTCCAAAATCCCAGCTCCTGGATCATCCACCAGCAGTAGAAGGCTTCAGTAGGATCACAGAAGAAAAATGCAGTTGTCTATTAGTCGTATTTTTGGCCAAGCACCATATGAATGGTGGGGTTTTTTTTTGGTTTGGGCTTTATTTTGAAGGTGTGTGTAACTTCATTTCATCCTGGCTTTCCAGTTTAACTCAATTGCTATGCAAGACAAAAAGCAGCTTTCCTTCAATGAGCTCTGAAGTTGTGGGGTTGTTACTCAACCAATCGAAAAGAGGATCCATTAGAGGAGAAGCCCCTACTGAAACGGCGGCTTTGTGAGCCAAGACACCGGCTGGCTTGCTTGCTTGCTGCAGGAAGGAGGAGACGGCTCATTATCTGGGTGCTGGGAGCCAGTGTGTTGGAGTCTCCTCTTCCTGCTCCTCAAGGACTGAGGCGTCTCTGAGGTAAGCAAAGCAGCAATGCGATACTCCCCAGGCTTATCAACCGTTATCAGCTGGATCTCCTGTTTGCTCCAGACTCCACCTTTACTTGGAAAGTGCTTGCAATTCCATGAGGTAATTCTTCCTCCCAGCGCTGTGGCTTGTTACCACGACCATGTGCTCCTAGCGTGAGCCAGGACAGAAAATGAAAAAAGCCTACCCCGACATCCCTGTGCCGTAACTTCCTCTTTCTCAATCCTGCCGCGGACGGCTGTTGAGCTTCGCGTGCTTCGGCTCTGACCATGGCGGCAGCGG